>JANHFM010000140.1:210443-239071 GCA_032468115.1 Grayia smithii | reverse complement strand
ACTCTTTATTTTAACTGGAAAAGTTGGGGGTCGTCTTATACGCCCAGTCGTCTTATACGCCGGAATATACGGTAATATCTACTAGCATTTTTTTTTATATATTGTGAATTTTTGTGCTTGGTTCCCAAGAATTGCTTATACCATAAGAGAGATCTGATCTCAAACAACAACTTCCTACATCAATTCTCATCTTGTTCCTGAAGTTCTCATAAATTTCTAAAGCAATTTTTTGGATGTGTGCATGAGGGGAGGGAGCGGGTGGATTAATGGTGTAAGATACTATTGTATGAAGGAAAATGTAGGATTGCCTCCTTCTTCTGAGACATTATGGGATCCAAACATTTCTTTAAATCTCTGAATAAAGTGAAAGCAAATGCCACGCGATAACTCATTCTTTGTCTCTCTTCCTTTCTTTTGTAAGAAACTATCGAAGACAGAGGTATGTGCAAATAAAGTATGACCACATTGACTCAGAATGCTTGAAATAAAACCCCTGTTTCTTACATATTAGGGGGTATGGATACTTACAGACATTTGTGTGAATCAAAGTGCCACATATCATCTTTATGTTCCACTGAAAGTCCTGTTTATTTGTGGACTTGTCACCAACAAATGAACTAATTTAATTGGTCTCTTTTTAAATTTTTAGTACTTCCTTCCCTTGGGTTTGTATTTTCTATTATAATTTCTGTTCCTTAGCAATCAAAATGCTGAACATTTATCCCTAGACAGCCATCCACAAAAGTATAATATCTTAAACTTGTCACTTGTTAAAGTGCTACTAGACATTGTAGGTACAGTAGATTAATAAAGACAATTTCCTCTCAGAAACATAGCCAGTTAACTGATACCGATAGCTAATGACTTCTCAAACACTTTAGATTATTAGGACTTCTAAAGAGTTTCCTGTTGAATATATGAATTTGCCTTTTACAAAGTTAAGTTACCGGTTTTTATAATTTTTTAGATGGAGTCAATTCAGATAGTTATATATGATTTCACTTCCAACTGGTATCCATCATGTTTTTTTTTAAATCATGGCTTTTTTTAACTGTCAGAGACATGTAGAATATGGATCAGATATACTATCTTGAGTCTGATCTGATTTCATGTCTCTACTCAGTGTAACTTCTGAAGTTGCATATTTAAGGCATTCTTCCATTCACTCTGGAATGTTGTGTTAAAGCTTTTATATAGAGAAACAAATGTTTATTTAAGAAGTGAATACAATTTAATATATGACACTGAGTGAAAACTAATTTTGTGATCATTATAACCAATAAGATTGCAAAAATATAGGGCCAAAAAACTCAATGAGTTTGTCAAGCTATTGTTATGAAAATTGCACCATTTCAGCCTGTTTTCAGTCCAATAAAGTTCTAAACATCATTTTTGGTTTAGCATTAAACTGAGTATCTCTCAGGAAACTACCTCAAGTGCAATTGGCTTTATTACAATTTATTGTATAATTTAAAATGCTGTATCACCTCTTTCTGAAATAACATCATTTAACTGTTCTTTGACTGCATGGAAAACTCAAATACGTTTCATTGCAATTTCTGTACTGTATGTTAATATTTTTTTTTAATTCTTCAGTGTTCAAATGAATGTTATGGACAGAAGTCTGTAATATATTTTATTTATATAGCTATGAATTTTTCCAAACAAAAAATAGTAATGGTTCTGTTACTAAGGAGATAGGAAAAGTATTCTTTGTTGCATTTTTTTTTTAAAAGATGCAAGTGATATCTTTGATTTTGAGGACAGGAAGCATAGAAAGCTCCCTTGTCATAGCCAGGTACTATTAGGTAACATCCGTACAAGATTAAGGAATAGCAAAACTTTTTTAACAGGTTATATCAATTATCCAGCAAACTGGATGTCTGCAATCATTAAATGGGATAGAAGCAGGAAAACACATGTTTCAGCAGGATTTATTACTTCATTTCCAGTGAAATCTAATTTAATTTTAATAAAATTGTTTCCTTTATATTTAAAGGAGCTTAACCCATTTCATTGGTGCATATTATATGTAATTATTTTAGAAACTGCAAGTTTAAACAATTATGTATTTTAGAAATACATTTTTGTACTGTAGAACAGAGGTCTCCAACCTTGGCAACTTTAAGCCGGGCGGACTTCAACTCCAAGAATTCTAGGAGTTGAAGTCCGCCAAGTTTAAAGTAGCCAAGGTTGGAGACCTCTGCTATAGAATATATGCCTATTTTCTTCTATCACCTGTCTTATTTGTGTGATTGTGAGATAAAACAATTTAACTGCTTGCTAACTCTTTTTTCTTGACTGGAGAGAGAGATAGTAAGTCAATGTATTTTCAGCCTATGCATGTATTCTGTTGTTACTGACTTCAAAATGTTTATTATGCTTTAGACAAATTCCTCAGGGAGATTATGTTAAAAAGCCTGGTGAGGCCGACTCCTTTTATAGCGACATGCCACCTGGAGTCAGCACAAACTCTGCATCTAGTTCTAAGAAGAGGTCTGCTTTTCTGTCGCATTTTCAGATTTCTACCTGTTCCATCACACATTATTCCATTAGTCAGAACCTTTCATTGTTTTGCAGCAGGTTTGATTCCTTCTTTCCTTCCTTCCTTTTGTGGGCTGTGTTGAAATTCCTCCATCTCTGATTACTGACTGTTGCACTACTAATATTGATGAAACTAAGCTTCAAGGAAATTTTAGGCTGTGAGATTATTTCTGATCTTACTTAAAAACAAAACAAAACAAAACAAAAGCCATGGGAATACTCTGCCTAACTTTTTTTTTCAAGATCTAAAATGTAGGTCTTTCAGGCTGAACTTGTCTTCCATTGATAACACAGACACATTTAACACTAATTAGAGATGTCTAATATTAATGCCATCTTCATTTTCTGCTTGGAAGTAGCTTATTTCCATTTGCTAATATGTGCTCAGTGGTAATTATCCTGTTTTCATTCTTGTATTCAAACAATACTTGAAAACACAGGATGGAACTTGGCATGGGATACTATAATATTTTCATCCTGCGCTGTAGATCCTCAATGAGTAAGTGGATTTTCCAGGAAACTTTCCAGTTCTGTGATAGCATGAAAACATTAAAGCCAACAAAACACCAAAATTGGCTTTATTTTACAGCTTGTTCAAGTAACCAAAGATGGAGGATTTTTTTTTACTCATACTTTTAACAATTGTAATAGATGAACAAAATGTAAGAATATACATGTTGTATGTTATCACCACTTCGCTGTTTTTTGTTCTTATCTTACCTGGCATTTCCAGTTTACATTTCACATCTTTACCAATCATGTATGTTTAGAGCAAATCATTTGGTTGGCTTATAAGATATATGCACAATAATGTTGCATGAAGTAGAATGCTACTTTTAACCAGCTGTCCTATCAAAAGATTGTTCTATTACGGATCAGGTCACAAAGATATTCATAAATATTTGATTCTGCTAAAATAAATTTAATATTCAGTCTATTATCTCTTCTTGCAATATTTAAGCAGTGAATGATCAAAAAATGCCTTGGCTTCTTCTGTGAAAGGGAGACTAAAGGTAGCAACTTCAAATTTTATTCTAGATCCAGAGTGTTATGCTTAACTAAAAGCATTGGACTGGATATTGCTCCATTTACTGAAAAAGATATATTCATTATTTCAAATTATAAATTTATCTCTATTTAATAATAGTAAGCAGATAAAATCATTTTGATAGCTTCCTTCATCATTTTTAGTAGCAAGAATGATCAAAGTGTTTTAATGCTTTTTAAGTAACCAACCACCATTAGAGTAGCATAATAATAAACAGACATCAATTACAATATATGAATGTAACTTTATTAAAAAAGAAAAAGACATAACCCATTCAGATTATTATTTTGGTGGTTATTCAGATGGAAACTGAAATGGAGGAAGAAAGATTTTATTACTTGAAAATGTTATAATAGTCTCAAATTCCTATTTTGCTGGGAATATTAGTCTGAAGTACCTGGAGGACAGATGGATGGAAAGTTTTAGTAAAGAACATGTTATAGTGCTCATGTAATTAAGATGTTTTCCTTTATTAAACTTCAGTAAGATCTTTCTGATGGATGCCTATTTGAAAAATAACTCTAAATCAGTCCTGAATTGTTTGACAAAATTGACTGATGTTAAATATTTTCTGAAAACCATATTTGAACAATGTTCAAATATGAATGTCTCCAGAAAATAAATTGACAAATCCTTGGAATGTCTGTTTCCTAAGATTTTTTTAAACAACCTTTGCAGGGTTGCAACGTTTTGTTCTTCCTATGATTTGTTGACTGACTTTTAAATGGGCATTGCTTAAATATTACATATTTATTATGTGTCTTCTACTACTTATTTCCAGTAATTCCTTCTTCAGTTCTTAGTTCTTAAGAACATTATAGTTTTTTTAAAGTCTGCATATTCTGAAACAAACAATAGCTGAGTTTTTACTTAGTAATCAGAATATTAATACCTTTTAAGAGTTTTATAATAAGGATTAGTTTCAGCCTTCTCTAGTTATTCCTGATTTCCACCTGCTGATTGTGTTGGCAGAAATTCTAGGAACTGTAGTTGAGATACATCTGGGGACCAGCCGGCTAGAAAAGGCTGGCTTGATTGTTGTTTCTGATAGCAACACTTGATATTCAGTCCTCCTATATCTTACATTTTGGCATGTGGGCAACCAGTGTTTATAGAACAGCAAAACTCATATGTAATCTTCAAAACTTATATGCAAGAATCCATTTCAGCTTTCTAAGAATTCTCTGACTTTCTAAGAATTCTCTGACCCATTGTGTGACCATCTATGTCACACAAAATGAAGAAGCAGAGTATCTAAAAAAGAATGGATACTCCCAATTTACTTTGCTCTCTGAGTCTTCTTATTGCTTACTTTGGCCCTCAACATATTATTCTGTACAAATATTATCCAGAAGGTTTCCTATCCTAATTTTATATTCTGCAGAGTAAACAAAGCTTAGAATAACTTTTGATGCCCTGATACCTCCTAGATGTGTTGGGTGTGCTTGAAATGAAAGAAAAACTACAGGACGTTGAAATCTAACCTACATTGCTAATTAATTTTGGTTTGAGGATATTCAGGAAGGCTTTAAGTTTCCTCAGCCTAACATGTAATTTAATAATGGCATTACTGAAATACCAGCTTGCCAAAACCAACCATTGCCTATGGATCTTGCTGTTTATCCTAGGTCAAACGGCTTATCTCATTCATGGAGTGAAAGAATCCAAGATGCAAAGAATCTTTCAGACATCTGTCAAAATGGGAGACCAAGGAGTAATTCATGGCAAGGTAGGAAACACTCTTGCTTAGTATGACAGATTTCAATGAGTCATGATTATCTAAAGAAGTTAGATTGTTTCTTAGATGGATTAGAGCATAATAGAATTTTAAAAAATTGATGTTCTGCCTCCCTTTTTTCTCTTTTATCAAGGATTTGGCTAGATTCCAAACTCATCCTAAGACAAAACATACTTTGATTTAAATGGTATGCCCTGATCCTAAATATATTGTATATGTATCTTTAGGGCTACCGAATGCCTGAATTCCAAATTTATAATTTACTATTATATTTTTTACTATTATGTTTTGATCTCTTTCAGGTAATATAGGAGGCAACAGAAAGAAAGTCAAAGGCAAAAGATTTAGGCCACGGTCTAATTCAACTGAGTAAGTTTGGCCTTTTAGTTGAAAAAGGAAAACAGAAAAGCTCTCAAGCTACATTTTGTTTCCATTCCTTCTTTTAAATATTTGAAGTGGACCCTTAATGGTTATTTATGTTTTGAATAAAAGTACCTGTTAGTAATAGGGTGGCAAATTATCTGTTATCCCTTTATGGGCTTCTTTATTACACTATTGTTCAAACACAGCTATTCTTTTTCCACTTAAAGCATTTTGTGTCTTAAAGTAGGAAATCAGAGTTAAGGGAGAAGGCGTTTCCCCCTGCCATTTTCCTTTTGAAATACTCTTGTTATTTGCTCCCTTATTTTCCTTATTTCTTGTCATCTCATCTTTGGGGGAAATAAACTTACTTTAGAAATAAGAAAATCTGAGTGGAGAAAAATTATTTAGCAGCTCCTGGAAACCTCTGTATAGAAATCAGCCTGTGGGATTCCCAAGACATTATCAGGTAAATAGGTATCAAATAGTGGGCTTCAGGAATCCAATTTGTTATTTTGGGGTATTTTTCCTGCAAAAAGGAACAACAGATTGATTACCCATTTAATCTTGTTCTATAATGCTGAATCCCTAGACACATTCACCTAGGTTGCTTCATCATTCTGAATAAAGGCAAACAGTATTTTAGTATTCTGCAATCAAAGTTGGTTCTTGATTGATTTAGTGCAAATGACTATTCAGTACTGTCTAAAATTAGTCAAAAATCATATTTCAAAATTTCTCCATAATGTTTCCAGACAATTATTTGATAACATTATAGTGACTTTTTTTTGGTAAACAAATAAAGTATATTGGGGCAGGGTAATCTATTAAAATCACATTGGGAACCATTTCATATTGCAAATTTCTTTCGTGATGCTTCTTGAAAGGTTTTAAGAAACCTGCAAGCTGCTTATACTTTGTTTCTGAAACCTTTTCTGTCCTGTCTGTCACTTTTTCCCATTAGTTATATAGTTTAATACATTATTTAGAATAATTCAAGACAACCATTTCAGTGAATGTTATTGATTGTGCAGAGAAGCTTTTATTGTAACAATAACCCAAATGTTTCATCTCAAAAGACAATAGGGGAGATAATGTTTCACTCTATAAGGTTTTTAAAAGCACTTGTTTGAGTTCCACTTATCAGAAGTGGACTGCAAAACTGTAGACAACCAACTGGAATTAGAAAGGAGATATTGAACACTCATTATCATTTCTTACTGTCTGGATTTTTGGAATCCAGATCTGGTAGCCCTAGTTTGAGCAAATCTCAAAGATATAAACCAAACTAGGCAATTCATATGTTGTATGTAAGGATTCAATTGCACTACTTTATCTAATTTAATTTAGATATAAATGACTTACCTGCCCTAAATAAGCCAACATCAAAGCTGTTGTCACTGGATTGGAAGGTACAACAAGTCATCCATACCTCTGAGAAATCAATTCCATAACCGTTGGCCATTCTTTGCATATGAACTGTTCCCCAATCCTATCAGCTATTTTGGTGGTTTTATTGTAAGACAATGGTTCTTTGTTAAAGAAGTGGATGACTTTGGATAGTATGCTAAATCATACTATCCTGGGCAGAACTTTTCCCTGCCTTAAACATTTTCTTCTAGATGTAAGAGTTTAATAGTTTTCATTTCTAGTTTTCAACAAGCTTTAGTATGCGGTTGCCATATTCAGAACAAACTATAGTTTAAGAGTAATCACATTTTCTTCAGCTTAGGATACACAGCTGGTAATTGGACAAGGATGAGAATGCTCCAGATTCCTCTTCAGAATTATAGCAGTGGAGGAAACGGGCAGTATGAAAGTAGTGGAAGCAGCCCACCGTCAACACAGTAAAAATGCCTTACAATATGATGGACTGCAGTTAGTGAAAATACCATCAGATCTTTCTTTAGCTTTTATGAAGTGGCTGTAGGAACAGAGATATATTAACTTGATGGCTGCACAGGCCAGAGTTATAAAGCAACCATTTTTCTTGCATCAATTACATCATTTATTGGTGTATTAGTGAAATGGAAGATCATTTCTGGCTGGGAAAAACAACTGTAGTGGTTTTTCCTTCGTTGGTTAAATGTTGACCCTAGTAAAATGTATTTCATTCCAATGCCTGCAAAAATAAATGGATGGTCATATAGATTGTTCACCTATGAAAACCAGAACATTTATAATTGCATAACAGCATGTGTTAAAGCATGTCCCAAGTATTCATACTGGCTGTCTGTTAATTTAAACTAACTTTACCATTAGATGTGCATCTTCCTCATTGTTATAAACTATATAGACTTTGGCTTAGATTTTCTTCTATTATATATTGTGTTTTTGCAGCAGGGTATCCCATGCTTCTGAGCCTGGGCTTTCCCACACCAATCAAATCCCACCCCAAGGCATAAGCCAGGGGGATTCTCACCACTCCCAAACAGGGAATCGGAATCACAGGTCAGTTTCAACTGCCTTTCTAGTTTGGCAGCCACTTTTACCCAAAGTTCCTTTTCCAAAATTTTACTGTGATGAAGAATTTTGATTGCTTGGAAGGTCTTCTGCTGATGGCAGTGCTAGCTAAGCCCTGTTCCTTGCTGGCCTGATGTATAATTTCCCCCCTCCTACACTATTGTAAAATATAGGGTCCTTGCATTATTGCATGTTGTGCTCAAGCCAATTAAAGCCATTGATTTAGTTTAAGGCATTTCACGCAAATTTTTACCATCTGATCAGACAGGTTATTCTAGATCAGCGTTTTTCAACCTCAGCAAATTTAAGATGGTCAACCTTAACTCCTAGAATTTCTTAGCTTACATGGTGCTTGGGGAATTCTGGGAGCTGAAGTCCACGCATCTTAAGGCTGCTAAGGTTGAGGAACATTGTTCTGTATCAATGATGACTGATGCACAGTTACCCCAAAGGTGAATTTTTAACCTATTTGAATTATGCAACTGGCATGATATTAAATTATAAGTGCAGGTTGATCAGTAGGATTAGAAAAATTAAATGGTTGTGTATGAACATGCCTCATAACTCTATTGTTTAAACGGCTGCATGTTTTTGTTGCCATGCTAACTTTATCTTTTTGCATAACAAAATCCAGATAAGGAGTGCTTCATGTTTATCAAATGAATCTTTCCAATAAAATGTATAGATTGAAGGTTTGGCGTTTGTGTTAGCATCTTGCCACCAGAGTAGCAAGAATTAGGACAGAGTGCCCTGCTGTGTGTGCCTTTCGTTTCCTAGCAAATTGCCCTGCAGCTATACTTTTAACTTGTACTTTTTAATTAGCAACTGAGCTGGAAAACATCAAGCACTTCTTCTTTTTTTAAGCTATTGTTAATTAGATGCAGTCACGGCTGATAGAAAATTGATGCTATGTTTGTGCTTATGCGGTGGAAGTGGGAAGGAATATTGCAATTTGGACAGCTATTATCCTCATAACATTGGAGCGTTGGATTTAACAAACAAAGCTAGTCTGGGTTTGATTTATTTTAAGAATGCAAACTCTGCTAAACTCAACAAAAACGGTGGCAGGTTTATTTTTTATTATTTATTTATTAAATTTTTATGCCTCCTGTCTTCCCAATAATGTGACTCTTACCAAGGGTTTTAAAATATGGCCATCTAAAGGGATAGGAGAATGGTGAGAATGACATGAATCTGGGTTGAGTTAAGCACCTTGTCCCTGTTAGCTTTAAATTTCAACTCACATGAGTTCCAGGTATCACAGTAAAGAGCAAGAAACAATGAGATTTCTAATCCAAGGTTCTTAAAGAACAATAAATTGCCTTTTCTGTGCTAAATTATGAAATGCTCCCGTATAATTAATTACATTGAACATTGAAAAAGTAATTAGGTCCTAAATGGATGTTTTAACTTTTTAATGTGTTGCATATGGTAGTGATCAGCAGCATATTTTGTCTACATGCAATTTATGCAAAAATTGCCTAGCTTTTTCATGCCTATACAGCAGAGTCCATGTTTTACCTCTTATGTAGGGGTATCTTATAAACAGAAGAAGACTATTCCAATGAATAATCCTACTGATTTCAGAAGGATTCATTTGAGAAATCAGTGAACATAGGATTGTAGTTTATCTAAACTATTGTATTGTTATTTAGTATCTTTTTTGGATACTAAGATATATGCCCTTACTTAGTAGTCTAAAACTTAGTAGTCTAAAACATGGACTTCATATTTATGACATATTAATTAAATAACTAGCAACAATTAATAGTACATGTAGCAGTTTACCAGATAGGAATCAGCTATTTTCCATATATTTTTCTTCAGTGATAGAAAAAATAAAATATTTGGAGTGTCTAGTTATGTAGACTATATTTTGATAACAGCTGTCATATAATCCAGGAAAAATTGATGCTTACGAAGGAATTCTAAGATTGGATCAATCAAAGAATATTTGGCAAATCAATAAGATTTTCTCTTTCTTCCTACAATAATTTTATTCCTAGAAATGATACAAGGAAAAATACACACACACACACACACACACACACACGTATTCTCAACAAAACAAAATCAAGGCTTCTTCACGAACCTAATTTGTAAATATCCAGGTGCTTATACTTAAGTTTCTATGACACCAAATGAACAATCATTTGTTATATTCATAGAGGTTAAATATATGGCTTTGAAATATCATGATTTGCCTGTTTAGGAGAATGCCTATAGAGCTACCGATAATGTTCGCCTTGGAAGGATTTATAGAATTTTCATGTTATGCTGATGTGATGCACTGCTTCTATTCTGGCTACTTATGATTCATTTTTCTCCACTCTCTCAGAGCCCTAAGTAACAGTAAAACCAGCTTATTATGAGTTCTTTCAAGTTTTAAAAAGTGGATAGTCCTTGTGTTGTCATGGCCTTTACACAAGGACAGATTCATGGCAAGTAAATAGAACATGTAAGCTTAAGTTAATTTCTAAATGGATATATTCTATGGGTCTCTTTGTCTAGCATTTGCACTGAATTATAGTCTGAGGGATAAAGGCATCCTTTCTGAGCTTGTGCTGTGTGTTCTCAGATATTTCTCTATTCTTCTTTTGCTTTCTTTGTTCCTTCCATTGCTTTTTGCAGGTATTTAAACCCATGGTTCAAAAGAGAATATAATGTAGCTAAGTGGGTAGAAGATGTGAATAAAAACACTGAAGGACCCTACTTTAGGTATTTTGTGAATTCATTCTCTCTACTCTTTAAGAACGGCTTAAGCATACACCAGACATTATGTGACCCCTCTCTTGTATGTTCCAATACAAGTAATTTCTTTTAAGATGTAAAGGGCTCTTTGTTCATTGCTGCTTTTTGGGGGCTTCATTGTGCAATTACAATTCTTTTCTGAATGCCTTAATGAAGCCTTTTGAAAATGATGCTCACAGTGCTTGCATTCCCATCACCATCTTTAGCTTTCAGCAGCTTTCTATTTGTTTAATGCCAAATAATGTTTTAAGGGCATGATCAGAGTCTTCAACTAATCAAGTAACATTGGTAGTTTAAAATTAGTGCATTGGAGCCAATAGCTTTACTTACAATGTGCTTAAGGTGCAATTACATGCCCTTATATTTAGGGGTCAATTCCACTTGCAATTAACAAACCAAATGTTTGAGAAGACATTTAGAACATTATGCTATTAACTTCCAGTTGCTTGTAGAAAAGAAAAGAAAAATGTGCTAAATTGCAGCTGTCAGTGGAATTTTATTTTAATGCTTAAATAGAAATACAGGTAGTCCTTTCTTAATAACCATTTGTTCAGAGACCATTTGAAATTACAACTAGCACTGAACAAATGGTACATAACACCCAAACGTTATGCCTACTGCAGTGACCTCAGAGCAATGTAGTCAAAATTTGGCCACTTGACTGTCCATTTAACAACTATAGAGTGCATCAACTCCCTCCATCCACTTATCTCCCCCCCATCTCTACTCTTTAGGCTGCCCTGCACAGTGGAACCCCTTGGCAGCAGTCATACTAAGACTGAAATAGAGGCCTGGTCTTCAGTAGATATAATCGCCTACCATTGCCCCCAGGCTTCTATTTCAAGCCTTGTGTTATGGCCAGCCACCCTAGTGTCACAACACAAATCCCCAGTTCTGCAGGCCCTGCGCCACCAACTAACTTTCCCCATCTTCTTCTCACTGCTGCTAAGGCATGCCCTAAGCAAGGCAGCTGCTAATCACACCAGGCCTCAAGACCACTACCATTGCTCTTGCAATGCTTTTGAAAGTCTTCTGAGGTCTTCCAAAACATTGCGAAAAAGCTGAGCCTGCCATTCTCCAAATAGTGCACCATTCTTGCAATGCTTTGGAAGGCCTGAGAAGTTTATGCTGTCCTAATAGCTCTAACTTTAACATTCATGTAACAAAAAGGGGGAATAGCTTATTTTTCTGTATATCTTATATTTATTTTGACAGGCTTTGTTTTCCCACAACAGAACCCACATTATTAATTACTTTTATACTAGCATTTTCACATTTAAAAACAAACCATTCCTTTTCTCATCTTTAGTAAATGTTCTATCTAAGTGCACTAATTCATCTATTCATCTATTCACCATATATGTTTTACCATATAATGTGAAAGTATTCATCCCTGTGTAATATGTTTACTTTGATCTTTAATAGATTTATTTAATGATTTATTTAATCCTGTTCATCATACAAGTTAACATTAACTGCAATTCATCAAGAGTCTTGTCCAACATCTGTGTACCAAAGTGTATTCACAAAAGTGTTCCTAACAGATATACATCTAATGTTGTCACAAGCAGTCCTTATACATTTATCCATAAATATTACAAGCCTCTTGGGGACATCGTACATTCTTGCTTTATTTCCTGTTCAATGTTGAACCATTTGCTGAGTATACCATTTATTATTGTGCATGTTTTATTCCTTCATATACTGTTCTTGTTGCATTCTGCAATTAATTATCAATCATGCCTTGAGGTCCTGAGTTAAAGGAAATACATCTAAATAAACCCCATATTCATGCAAAATGTTCCATAACACACAATACATTTTCTTTCTCACATTAATAACAGAGATAAGTGTCATGATGCATAAAAGAGATAATTTCCTTAAACGTCCTCTGTCTATAGCATTATGAGGAATTAATATTCAAAACTTTCTTTTTATTTGTCTGACATTTGATGGCTTTCTTATAGTTTCACACAGAATAGATGACATCGTAAGTTTTTAGTTGTTGCTTTAATCTATCTTGTTTTTATTTCTCCTTGAATACTTTCAGATAATAGCTTAACATGAAACACATCTTGGTTTTATGATCGGGATATCTGTATAAACGTTACTGAAATCAAAAGTCTATGAAATGAGAAAGATTGATAATTCTCAAAAAAATAAAATTCCAGAAAATAAATGCATTTAAAAACAGATGTTCTGATCTACGAAAGATTAGTAGAAGAGTTAGTAGAAAAGTTAGGGTTTGCCATTAGTTCACTCTTAATTAGTAGATTTCTAATAAATAAAAAGGCTGAGATTCTGAGTCCTAGACATAATTTGTTAAGAATAGAGTCCCTTCTTTTCTCCAATAAATTAGGAAAATTGTTTGATAGGATGAAGATCCATATTGTGAACTGTGCTAAATCCCTTTATTTTGTATTTAATCAAATGCAAATTTCCCAATGCAAGGAAAGTGACTTTTCTGAATATTACAGAAGACAATTTTTAAGTATTCCTACATTTTGAAAACATGGAAACACTGTGGTCTTTACTATTTAGAAATTTACTCATGCAAATGTTTGAAGCTAATAACCAGAAATGCAGATTTCTCTTTTACAGTCTCTAGCAGCACAATTGCCATCATCTTGTCTTAGTTCTCAAGAGATAAGAGCTCCCTCTTGAGGCTAGAAAAGATAAGTATCTATAAGGGGTTCATTAAAGAAGCAAAAACATGGAATAGATTATGTTCTTTCATATATTTTTATATGAAACTAAAGAAAGTGAGGTTAGTATATTTTTCTGTTTGGGACTGAACTGCAGTTTGATTGATTCCAGACAAAAATGAAAAAAGCCTTTCATAGAATATATAAAGTTCTCTAATAAGAGTGATAGAGAAAAATAATGGTACCTGCTTAACTGTTCTGGGTGACAGAGAGGATTATACAGCATAAAATAAGTTTCAGATTATATACTATATACTTCTTTTCAGTATTTATTTATTTGATTAATACTGCCATCTCTCATACATGCTAAAGGATCATATGTGGCCTTCAGCATAGCCAAAAAATGGGCTCTCTTATACAGGGCCCAGACTCAAGCACAGAAGTAGTCTTCAAGGCCTTACAGAAAGTCAGCTGGATGTGGGGAGGGGGCAATCTAAATTCTGGAGGTGAGGAACCAGAGGGCCAGAACCACTGCAGAAAAAACTTTTTTAAAAACCCTGCCAGCCAACATTTCTTGGCCAATAGTACCCACACATGTTTCTCCTGTTGGATTAGACAGGTAGAAACAATCAGGAAGAGATGGCTCTATAAATAATCTAGTCCAAAGCTATTACAGCTTTAAAAATGGACTGTTGGCACCTTGAATTGCATCTGGAGGGGAACTGGTAGCCAATGCAGCTAACACAGCAATGGTGCCACATGCCATCATTAACAGCCTGTGCCACTTTATTCCACATCAACTGAAACTTCCAAATGCTCTTCAAGGGTAGCCCAATATAGAGTACACTACAGTAGTCCAAAGAGGCTATTGCAAGAGCATAAAAGACTGTGAGTAGGACACCCTAGTCTATGAATAATGACCAGTGATGCTCAACACAAAGCTTAAAAAAGCCGCCTTCGTCACCATTGTCACTTGCTTTTTTAGCAAGAGCCATGAGTCCAAATGTATTCCCAGACTGTGCATTAGTTCTATCTGAGACAGTGCCTCCTCATCCAAAAGCAAATATGGAAGATTCTCTGAACCAGTTGGTCCTAAAACCCACTTGGGTTGAGTTGAATTTTTTTCTAGGTCCCCACAGCCACAAGGCACTGAGATAATATTTCACAGTGTCACTCAGATGGTCCAGGGTAGAGATATAAAACCCTGTACCATCAGCATGCTAATGATAACTCACCCCAAATTGTTGGATAACATCACCTAGTGGTTCTATAGTATATAGATATTAAACAGAAGGGCAGCACATCAAAAGGTAGGGGCTCCTCCGTACTCCTACTCCTCCCTATCAATACCATCTGTAACTGATGCTGGAAGAAGGAGTAGAACTAGCATAACATTGAATCACCATCCTCAACTCTTGGACCCGATCCAGAAGGATATCATGATCATTGAAAGTCACCAAGAGGTCAAGAAGGGGACATCTTGGTCACCATCTTCACACTGGTCCCGTCAGAGATCATTAAAGAGTGTGATCAATTTAATCTCAGTGCCAAAGTTAAGCCTCTGGGTGAAAGAGCTGTAGATAACCAACATCCCTTGAAGTTGCAGCAGAACAACTATATTCCCTCCCAGGAAAAAGAATGAAAAACTGGATGAAAATTGTCCAAAAATACATTTTCCTCCCTTACTGCCACAATATAAGCCCCCTATAGTAGCTGTTACTCATGTTTGATCAGATTTACTCCTTACCATTTGCTGTAGGTATCTTTTTTCCCACTTTATATCCCTTCACTCCTCCATAAATCAGGGGAAGTTCTGGGTCTGATCCAATCCAGAGTCAGGCTGTCCTCTCATTCTAAGCAGCTACTAGGGCTTTGGTCAGATCATGAAAAAGGCCCTGTGGAACAATCCAATTTGGTTTGTTAATCACCTGGGGTGGACTGATTTAATAGGTCCAGCTCTTGCATTGGAGTAGAGTATCTGTAACACATAAGTTACCTAGAGAACAATGGTCGACCATGAGAGCATAGAAACCCAAGTAATTAACCCAAATCCAGATTGTATCAGATTGATAGAAGAACCAGTCAGGTGTACAACTGTTATACAACTGTTATGGTCAATGAATGATTTGGGAGATGACAAAGTTGTGATTGTGGCAATGAATTTACAAGCTACCTCTAACCCTACATCAAGAATAGGCAGATTAAAGTCCCCAAGACCAGAAGCATATCCAGGGAATGAATGAGTTCAGGTAGGGAGATTACTATACAGCTACTGTGCACTCTTATAGGAACAAGAACTGGGAATAAATTATTGAACAAGTTTAAACATAGTGGTAGGTTATTGGAAATCTTAGCATATCTACAACTGGAATAATCAGTTGTAACTTCTGTAGTGGTCCAAAATTACCTCCTGAGCAATTTGTTTGGGAAATGACATCATTTCAACTCTAATGTCATTTTATGCAAGATGCTTTGTGTGTGCATATATGATGCAATAGTGGATAAGACCAATTATGTAGATCAGTCTGCCAATCCAAAGTTTTTCAGATGTGCTAGACTTCAGATCTTAGAACTAGCCAGTTCTGGAAATCCAAAGCAATTGAGGGAGGAACTAGACTGGATTGATGAATTATGTCTGTGTGCATTTCAAACAGCAAATTTACTAATTGAGCTCTTTACATATTATCCTTTCTTTCTGAGTTATGCTGATTTCTCTAATCTAACTCTAATGAAGCATAACCAAACTAGAGAATTTAGCATTCCCAATAAATCTTGCTATACCTTAAACCAGGAGTGTCAAATTCAAGGTCTGGGGGTGGATCTGGCCCATAGGGTGCTTAGATATGGCCCGCGGGGCCACCCTGGAAACAGTGAAGGACTGGCCCACAGTGCCTCTGCCAGCAAAAATGGAACTTGAGAGGGCTGCATGTGGCTCCTTGTGAAATCCATTTTCACTGGAAGAGGATTGTAGGAGGCCATCGTAGCAAAAAATGGAGCTTGGGAGCCCGCTTTCGCTGGCAGAATGCTCGGACCACGAAAGGTGCCTCCAACATGAGTGACATTGAACTGGCTACGCCCACCCTGGCCACACCCATCTCAGCCCCATGAGGTCAAACACAACCCTGATGCGGCCCTCAATGAAATCGAGTTTGACACCCCTGCCTTAAACAATGTCTTTTTTCTTCAGATATGGTGCATTCAGTTAATGTTAGTCAATATTAAATCAGTGTTCCAGAACAATAGATATTCTAATACAATTGTATAAATATATAAAAATATTTCTAAAGGAAAGCAGTTACATGATTGCAAGATTCATAGTGCCTAAATCAGAGATAGTTAGCTTTATGTCGCTAGTTATTTTGAACTGCAGCTCTCATAGTCCCTTGTTTTAATCAAATTAGCAGGCTTACCAGTAGTTGCAAATTCAAGTCTACCTGGAGGTATCAGATTGCTGTTCTTTGAATTAAACTAATTGCATGTTTACAGAAGTCCTTTGTCTAACATCATGAAAAGTAAATAGTCCACAGTCACCAACTTCTTTTTTTATTGTTTCACTATTGAAGCAACCATTGAAGATGTTTTTTGAGCTTGGTAGAGAGACCTGTGCCTAAATAGGTTCTGAGATACTTGCAAGAGATCCCAACAAATAGCACAACTGTATGAATTAATAATAAAACATCAGAGGTCCACCTGCCTGACAGCCATTCTGTATTTGAGGAAGAATTAGAATGCATTTGATCCAAGTGACATGAAATCAGCTGAGTTTCTGGCTTTTATATTTTTCTCCATGGTAATAATTTTGTTTCATTTTGGAAAGAAAAATAGCATCAGCAGCCATCAACTTATACTACAAGAACCAAAACTTAATAGCTGTATTTATGAACTTATTATAGTTTTTTCAACCTGACTGCTTCTGCATGTGGAAGGGTTTGCAATTCTAAATATACTATGGGCTGGAAATTCTTGGGATTCGTAGCTCTCACACATCGGATGGGCATTAGTTTGAGAATGGTTGAGAATTATAGGAGAACTAGAATACAGGTTTTAAATTTCCTTACATATG
Source organism: Grayia smithii (assembly GCA_032468115.1). Lineage (NCBI taxonomy): Eukaryota > Metazoa > Chordata > Lepidosauria > Squamata > Grayiidae > Grayia > Grayia smithii. Next base: position 221,459 of record JANHFM010000140.1, on the reverse strand, counting down.
ATCAAAATGCAGGATTTTCTAGAGTTCCCTTCTGGTATAACTCATGTAAAGGCCCCCATTGTCATGTGAAGGCTTCTGTTCCTGCTCTGACATTAGGCCATCTTTATAAACAACTGCATTTCTACTAATGTCAGAGCAGCAACACAGCATTATGAAATACAGTTGTTTGTAAAGATGGCCTAATATCAGAGGAGCTGTTTATATCTAGAAGTTTCATAGGGTAGCTAGCTTTGGTGATATTTGATCATGTGGACTTTCTTCAGAAAAGAAGCCCCAAGTCATAAAATTCTTTTATAAATTATTGCATCCGGTAAGTAGAAGTAGGATGTTTTAGGCCTGGAATTCAAAAGTATGATCCCATGCCTGTTTTAGCATAGTTAAGGACTGGTGCAGAAATAATATTTGCCCAGGGATTTGGTTCCTTTGATTCTGAGATTAATCATTCCTGGCCTTGTGAGTAAAAGTGAAAAGCTTTTTATTGACTTGGAAAAAATAGAATGCCTTACATGTGATGCAAATGTTGACTTGCTACTGCTTATCTGATCCACCTTGTCCAGAAATGCTGATTCAGTCCATTTGTCTACTCTCCCCTCTGTCCTACCCCTATGTCCTCAGATACCAAGGTTGGCTGGAACCACAGCATATTAAATTATGCTTGCATGTGTATTGATTGAAGCACCATTCTAACTCTGAAACTGCATGCCTCTGTCTATGTTTTTGTTTTATATACATGATGATAAATGGATCTGCTCTGTTGATTCTAAACTTGAGCTGCAACTCTGTGCACATATAATTTGGAAATGTGAAATGAGAGCTTGGCTTTTAAAACATAGTGCTTAAGAACTGGGCTAGTTAATTCTCTCTCATCTGTCCCTAACCAGGAACTGTCCTAATGCATTGGAGTGTATCATGATTCTCAGCTAACAGAGTCAGGAATTTATCAACTGGGAAACTTGGGAGTTATAATCCAAAATATATGGAAATTGCCTAGTTTTAAAAGTCTGAGATACATTGATGTAGGTACAGGTAGTCCTTGACTTATGAGCAGTCACTTAGTGACTGTTCAAAGTTTAGATCTACCTGAAAAGTCCAAAGTTCTGACAGTCACCCCTGTCCTCCCAGCAACATGACTTGAGTGTTTTGCAACACAGCCATATTTATGGCTGTTTGCAGCATTCTGCAATCACATGACTCTGTTTTACAATGGTTTTGTTGAAAACCCAATACTGTTTTTTGGGGGGGAAACCATGCCCATTACTATCAATGGGTTCACTTAACAAATACTGCAAAAAACTAAAATCAGGTCAATCAGATGATGACCCATTTTATGATAGTTACAACTTACGACCATAGTGGGCAGGCTGCATTATGGTTGTAAATGAAGGACTACCTGTACACAAATTATAAATTGGATTGGGATAGATCACAAGTGGAAAACCTGCAGCCTAAATACCTAAGTCTTCTCTTTGCAGCTTTTGAGACCCCTTGACCATGGCTGATGCAAGCCTAATGCATTGTTTCCTCTCCTTTTGAAATTGGAAACAAAATATTGCTGTGGAAGTCCTAAAACAAAACAAAAACCTAAAGGTTTGTTTGCCATATGCATAATGTGTTTGCACCTTTTTTTGACCTGTTAAAATCCTCTCAATTGTTGAATGAGGCACTCAGCCGCTAGAAGGTTGCCTATCCCTAATGTTAATGATCTCGTCAGTACTTTTATTTGTATTTTCTCAAGCAACTCTAAAACAACTAAAAGCAGTCATTTTATTGCATGGAATAATAACTTTTACTAGGGTTTCAAAACAAGTTTTCCCAGTCTGGTGTCTCCTAGTGGAGACAGTGGCCATAATCACAGTGGCCACAGTCATAAGACACTGGTCACAATCATGGCCAATGTAGGAACTCCAGTATTGCCAAAGGCTGCTTAGAAGATAGACCAATAATTCATATATATATATATATATATGTTTTCGTAGATTTTCATGAAAATCTACCTATACTTTGATAGGTATGCAAATCTTGGCGTATTCGGGTTTTTTCCCTTGTAAGATTTTACATGGGAAAAAAACCCATGTTTATATATATGTATATAAAATTATTTTCTTTATCTGAGTGAAAGAATACTTTCTTGAAGCCATCCGATGTGAGTCAAAGTGTGAGGCAAACTTATTTATAGTTGCACTTCTTAGCAACAATACAAACTAACATCGGCTTGTTTTGCTTTTATTTCTGTAAATGATGACAGCATAATAATTTCTCCTTATCATTTGATGGCAAAAATGGTAAGAAATTACATGTTGCTTCATGTTGCTTCATGGCTGAGAAAGGGCAGGATCCTCTCTTCCAAAGTTGAGATTAATATGTACCAAATGTCCTCAAGAAATGTGTTAGAAACAATGCTTGGAAACTGCTTCTCTAAATGATGGCTTAGACGCCTTTAGTTCTCCTTGTAGAATGAAATGATTTAACTGAGATTCTCAGCAAAGCTTTCAGTCAGTTGCAATTTCTGTTGTCCCATGACATTTTGTGTCTCTTTTCTGTTTCTATCCTCCAGGACTCTTTCCCCTGCAAAGTCCCCATCATCATCTACTGGCTCCATTGCTTCCAGCAGAAAGTACCCATATCCCATGCCTCCACTGCCTGATGAGGAGAAAAAGGCTCACAGAGCTAGTGCCAGGGTATGCTTGACTTCTTCTTTGGTTTTAGTGGAAGGGCTATCTGTTTGGCCACAGATAAGAGGTCTTTGGTCTGTGATTGAGCTGAAATCGAAACCTAGATCAGCTAAGTATTTTAAAAATAGAAAAGCAGGAATTGGTAAGCTGCAATTCTTTAGAGAAAATTAGAACATCAGGCAGGTAAATTAGAACTTCAAAACAAGTTTCCCCAGTCTGGTGTCTCCTAGTGGAGACAGTGGCCATAATCACAGTGGCCACAGTCACAAGACACTGGTCACAATCATGGCCAATGTGGGAACTCCAGAATTGCCAAAGGCTGCTTAGAATATATATGTTTCCGTAGATTTTCATGAAAATCTACCTATACCTATACTTGGATAGGTATGCAAATCTTGGCATACTAGAAATAGGATTACCCCGTTTCTGTTGAAGAAACGAGTGGGATCAAAAAGAGAAGATGGCTCTGATCCACTACATTTCTTAGCATTCCCCACCTTTGGCAACATACTTTTAAAGGCACATTTGGGGGCACTGTCAAACAAGCAAAACTAAATCCCATTTCTGTAGAAACCGTTTTTGGTGGTTCATTTCCATCTGTCTGGGAAGTGGCAGGGGTTGTAATTCCACTGTACTGAAAGCTATCAAACTGATGCAGTCTTTCCTATTGCATAAGCAACAAATAGAAACTACTGTCCTACAATTAGGCATTATTTTTTCTTTTCTTTTTACAGCTATGGGAGACATCCATTTAAGTATTTAGCTTTCACCTGAGCTGTCACCAGAACTATTTACTTCAAATTTTATATAAATTCAGCATCACTGAATCACTGAACATTCATCTGCTCAGCAGACAACTTGATGGAGCAAAGATACAGATACTCACAGGATAAGCGAGTTCTCCCGTTGAAGGAAGACATTGATTTTCTACAGCTGATTCAAGTTTTGTGAATTATAAATAAAGATATTAACCTGGTATAGACAGAACTGAACATGCTAAGATACTGTGCATGATGTCAGATATTATATAGACATTCAGATACTGCTTTTGAAATCCCAATGGTGTTTTTTCCTGGTCTAACATGTCCCCAAATATCTAAAAGAGAGTGATTCAGAATTTGGTACATAATCATTTATGCTGTGTGCATGAACCTCTGTTTGCCGCTATCCATGTGTAAGGGGTTACTCATTTTACTGTAGTAGAGTTAGCATGCAGGAATAAGATGTTTTTTCCACAGCTGGGTTCTAAAAAGACAAAATATTTGACAACAGCTTCAACAAGAAAACTGATTTTTTTTTAACCTGTTACAATTACATTCTCAGTAAAAAAGCTATTTGTAGACAGTTGTGAAATATGAGCACTGTAGTTAGGTTTTTGCCTGAAGAGCGTGCTACAAAACTTAGGAGTCAAGTTAGATATTTCATGACAGGTTCATGAATATAGCTTAGCTGCATGCAAAGGTCTCAGGTTCAATTTCATCTGCCAATAGAAACAAAATAATTCGCTGAAAAACCAGGAAAGCACTAATAGCCTCTGTTTGATAATAGTGAGATAGATGGACTAATAGCCTAGTTGGATATAAGGTATGTATGATATCTGGCATTAAAGAAACAGCACTGCAGGAGGAAAAGTTGGCAATTATAGTGCTTTGTTTTTCATTTTTTTTTCTTAAAACTGATTTCCTATCAAAATTACCCAGCCCTTCTATCTCATCCATCAAAGTGCCATTCAGAATTAAACTTTGCCTCATGTTCTTAGAAGAACTGGAATGAAGGATCTAGAATGTGTCTAAAATTTTAAGAGCACATATTGTTTTCCTCTTCCCATTAAAATCAATTGAATAAAACTGGATCCAAATGGGACCCATTTTTTACCTATTTGGAGCATCAGCCATTTATGTGAAGTTGGTCAAAACATTGTATCTGCTGTACATATTAAATACCTACTTTTTGAAATCTACTGTCTTAACCACCCAGTTCAATTTCACTTTTTAATCAAGTAATCATATAATACTGTGTAAGCTTGTACAATATTTTGGCCAAATAAGAAATGTTCAGATGCTTGACTGAATGACCAGAGACCATTCATCTCTGTGCAGTTGTATAATGATATGCTTTTCTGCTGGAATGACTGGAGGATTCTCATAATTTCTATTTGGATAGGATAAGAGAGAATAATGCACAACAGGAGTCATCTGAATGAAACATTTTTGCGAAGCTTCTAGGAACCAAGCATTATGGGAAGTTGTCAGTTTTTCATAGAAGAGTTATCCTGCCTGTAGGAGGTTCAGATGATATAAGGCATACTATATAAAAAGAGAAAAATAGTCAAAGATGTATACAGAAAAAGATAGATATCCCAAGAATTTCAATGCCTCTTGCTAATTTCACATCCAAATTATGATGAGTTAAAATAATTACCACTGTCCATATGTCTTTGGTACAGAGTTCTTTTCACCAGCTACTCATAAGCAAGATTTAGATATGAAACTTTGGGATAGTAGAATTCATAATATATGTATGTCGGATCTGAGCATTATTTAGCACTGTGGTTCTGCTTTAATAGTCTATTAACTATTAATGAGGAGATTTGGGGAAAATAATTGCCTTATCATGCCATAACGGAAGGACAATATTGACAATATTGCATGGATAGGATCTAAGGGGTCTGCCTAATGGTTCTTGCAAAACCTTAACATTAAAAGCATTCTTAGGCCTATAGTATCATTTAATATTTGACAGTATTTGGATAGGAATGTCATTTGTTTTTCTGAATCTTCTACCTCTTTCGCATAATTCCTTCCGTATGTGAAGTGCCATATATGGCCTTCTGTTGTGTAACTGGACTTACTGTAGGAAATTACACTTTTTTGAGAATGTTAATTCTACAAGGAGAAAAGGTTCTATTCTAAAGTTTTCAACTGTAAATTATGTAAAACTTTAAAGGTATTATATTTATACGACTTTGCCAGTTATATTTATACAAAACTGGCTTTGCAGTCATAGCAGTCTCTAGAAAGTGGCATAAGGTTTTGGTAAGTATTTTGATTTGTACTAAATAGGAACAAAAACGCATAAAGGAAATTCATCCATAAGAGAATGTCTAAAAGATTATAAAAGAATATATATAAATGTTTAATTTTGGAAATATATAGTGTGAGGCAGGGACGTGAAGGATGACTGCTGAAATGAGGCCTGGTGAAGTTTAATTACTATTATAAATCTTTTTCTTCGTTTCATTGACTTTGAATCAACACTCTGTGCTGCCCTTCCAATCAAAGTCAAAAGTCTTCTCCTCACAAGTTAAAGGAAAGCTATAGTAGAGATCATCTTCCCCATCACTTTTAATTCTTGCTAATTTTTAGAAGCTTAATATGTGCCTTTTTGGATCTTTGGCTTTATGTAAGTCCATGTGTTGTTAGAAAATGACATGGTTGCTGTCTTCCATTTAAATTACTAAGACAAAGGAAGTGGGTTTTTTCCTTCTTTTTTCCTTTTCGGACAGAACTGAATGTAATGTGAGAACTGAGGTGATTGTAGATTGTTCACCGAGAAAATAATCATCCTCTGTAGTTAATTTGTAGACATTGTCATTGATCATTATTTGATAATGGCTAACATTTGTTCATACCCTGACAATAATTTTAATGTAAAATGAAATATAATTTTAATAAACTGGCGTTTATTTCTATGGTCTAGTGCAGGATTTCTCTGCTTACAAGCTTGAATTGTCTTGGTATGTAAAAAAAGTGATGGATGCCAATCAGCAAAAGTGTGAATAAATCCAAGACAATGAAAGTTGGCAAATGGATTTTGAGTTCCAAGCTACTGTCCAGATAAAATGCTAGGAAGGATGTTTCTTCCAATTACTTCTGTTGCTGGTGTATTTCAAGTTTTGTGTTTATGATAAGAGCATAGCTACTTTCAAGATTTTCACTTGTTGTCTTTCAATTGACATAAAAAGGCAATAATGGTTGGTTCTTCAGAATGAGTTGTATCCAAGGTATAATGCCAAGAGAAAAAAATGAACGGTAGTTGATCTACTAATGATGGCATGATGTACCACAAGTGCAACTGAAATAACTGCCACATAATTTAACAACAAAATTATAACAAATGCTGGATTTTATACTAGCAGCAGATGCTTTGTGCTCTCATATCACTGGATACAACCCACTGTTCTTTCTTTGTAAAAAAAATTCTTAGTCATGAAAATTTAATGCCTTTTCCTTTTTTTTATAGTTAATAACTTGGTATGATGTGGTTGACATAAGTATTCCAGCACTCTCCAGCTTTGTTTTGCTGTAAAAGCAAAGAAATATGTAGATAAAATAAGAACATTGTCTCAATAATAGCTTCCAAATTATAGCTGTGTGTTTGCAGTACTATCGCAAGGCAACAATATAGAATGGTTTTAATCAAAGGAAAAGCAACAGAATAGATTATCTGGGAATAAGTGTGAATTATGGAGGTATCCTGATGTATCTGTTTTAAAGGGTATTTTGGCACAATTTACTTGAACAATTAAATAAGTAATTTCAACTTCCATAATTCCTAGTCAGTATAAGCATAGCAATAATTTCTAAGGGTCAATTGAAATTAATGCATAGCAATGCTGAAGTTAGCATAATTTCTAGGGGTCAATTAATACCTGGGAAATCAGTCCATTACAACTAGACCTCAAAATAAATCAGTCTCAAATAAAATAAATAAATAAATGCCAAGTATAGAAAAACTTCCAGAGCTTTAAAATTGTATTTCTGTCCTCATAACTTTGCTTAAAAACAAAAACAAGATCACTTTTCCATTTTATCTGAAATATTGTCTTAGTTGCAAAGTGAATTTGTATATGTGTTTATAATAGCTACTAATTATTTTTGTGCAGAAGGCATCAGCAATTCCACATGATGTGTAAACCTGGTTTAAAATGACTTTTTTAATCTGATAGTATTTACAGTAATTCAGTAACTGTTTGGAGTCCCTCATCAGGTTTGCTAAGTGTATCAATTGTAACCTTACAAAACAGTTGGTTCTAATCTTCATTTCTAATGAAACATAGCTTTTGTAAAACTTAATTTAAAATCCAAAAAGGAATCTTAATATAGCTATTTGAAAGTTAAAAAAAAAAAGAGATAAATTAATATGGACTAGAAGACCTCCAAGGTCCCTTCCAACCCTTTGATTCTAATAATGTAAATGGGAAGCATTACAAAATCAAGATGAACAGACTAGTACGGGACAATCTTCCCTACATCATTTTGACAATCAGGCAAGATGAAGATGGCACAGTGGGAATTTAATGAATAGATTTGTAAATCATATTTAAATTACAAGTATGAAAATCAAAATAAATATCCCTCTGGTCTTTATAAATTAGAAAAATGGCCATAGAAGTATTTTTTTAAAGCCTTAGAGGCCTTATGACCTTACATATTCAAATTTTTGAAGATATATTTTTTACAAACTATTTAGAAACACTTGTAAATATGCTTTACTGCCCTTTGGATGCTTAGTGGTGCTAAGTAATAACTGTAAAATATCACAGTTGTAATTCTGCAAATCCTAAGGTATCACATATCTTACTCTGATACAATAATGCTGACTTGCCTAAATATTGAGAATATATATGTGCTAGGGCATATGGTCTGGTGCTTATTAAACTATAAATCTTTAAGCAAAAATGTACCACTGAGTTATCTGGATACTGATCACTATTCTAACATTCTATGGAAGTGTGCTGGCAATTTATTTTAATTTTTAACTATTAATTGTTGTGGTTTTTTTCAATATAATTACTATCATATTGTAAATCTGTCACTAAAGCATTGTCAACGTAAATACTTCAACATAGTTGGTGAAAAATATAGAAACTGGATTCTTGATGTAGTGTTTTTGTATTGGTTATATAGTTCAAATAATTAAAATTATCCCATGTATAAAAAGCTCTATTTAGCACTGGATATTGTTTCTATGATAGCAACTAATCATGTATTTCTTGAAACATTAAATTTTGTCAATTCAATGCAAAACTCTCCCCTTTCTATCACTGCAGTGCTGAATAATTTTGTTGTTGTATCAAAATTCATAAAGCCAGCTTTCCTGTAATGGGACAAAATAATCTTTTTAATAAAGTTATAACCTGGGGATATGGAATCTTGCATATTTGAATCACTATAGAGTTGCTTACTATGAAAATATTTAATACAAAATAAATTGTTAGTAATGTATCATTATGTCAATAAAAGAGTGAGCTTCAAATCATGACAACTGTACTTTAAAATGTTTAATAATTATGGTGTTGATCAAAGACTTACTTTTAAGGTTTGCTGGCTGATAAAATCTTGTCAATTCTCTAGTATCCAAAGTGTATTCATCACTACTAAAAAAGGATCACAATAGAGCTCTTTAAAAAAAAAAATCCAGGTATGCTTTGTGAGATACAAGTGAGAGCTGGAAGACCATTACTGAAATTATGAACATATCTACTTAGATACTTTTCAGAAATAAATATGTATTGTAAATTGTATTGTAAATCTGAAAAAAGTGTGCTAATTGGCCTGGAAGAATTAAACTATAAACACAAATTCTAGAACAACATTTTAATTTACAAAAAATAGAAAAAGAAGATGCTCAAGGTTGCACCATTTAACTGATAATTTCCAAATAATAAAGCTAAGAATTTAGATGGGTGATCATCTGTAGGCTAGTGATTATTTAAAGGTAATGGCAAATCTCTTCTGTATTGTTTCTAAAAAACTAAAAGGACATAGAAATATACTTTCTTGGTGCAGAAGGAACATACCGGATGACAGTAGAAGCATTCTGGCACAGCCTAAAGGTAAACTCAATAGTTTGCCTTTTGACAAATGGATGTTCTATGACTTGCTATGCCTTCTATGGCAGTGTTATTTTAAGTCTATCAACCAACCCCAAAAGATTAAAATTTCCTATTAAAAACTATGGCTAATTACTATTGCTGCCATTGCTACTAATACAGATATATAATGCTGTATGTATTTTTCCAGTTCAAATACTCAATATCTTATTGAAATCACTCCAAGTAACCCTTAAATTGCTGTAAATTTACGACTACTAATGAAACTAAATCTAGAATGTTACAGCAAGTTATATGCAGTTCTGACCCACTAATTCTTGTTTTATTTCATATATGTCTTGAAAGCATGTATCATTCCAATATAACATACAGCCTCGGAACAAAGAAACTAGGCATAGCCCAAGGGTGTCAAACTGGATTTCATTGAGGATTGCATCAGGGTTGTGTTTGACCTTGGTGTGTGTGTGTGTGTGTGTGTGGCCAGCTCGATGTCACTTGTGTCAAGGGGACCTATGGTAACCCAAGCGCTCTGCCAGTGCGGCCCTCCCGAGCTCCATTGTTGCTGGCAGAGGCACCGTGGCCGGTCCTTACTGTTTGCAGGGAGGCCGCACAGGCCAGATCTAAGTACTCAGGAGGCCAGATCCAGCCTGCAGGCATTGACACCCTGACATAGCCTATGGCCAGCTCCACAAATAAGGAAATAGGAAGCGCTTTCACTGTATGAACTATGTGGGGTTTTTAACAAATCAGAAGTTCAGCAGCTTGTCAAAAAGTTCCCTGAAAATGCACTCCATTTAAATGTAGATACTCAAAAGAAATTCATATGGTTGTCTTTTTCTAATTGTAGATGAGAAACATCCAGAATTTTGGCAAATTAGAAATGCTCAGGGTGGGCCTAGATGAGTATAGGTAGTCGTCGAGTTACGACCACAATGAACTTCAAAATTTATGTTTCTAAGTGAAACTTTCGTTAAATGGGTTTTGCCCATTTTATGAATTTTCTTGTCACAGTTCTTAAATGCATTTGTTAAGTTATTAACATGGTTATTAAGTGAATCTGGATTCCCCATTGACTTTGCTTGTCAGGTCACATAAGCTTGATCACATGACCCCAGGACACTGCAATCATCATAAATATGACCCAGTTGTCAAGCATCTGAATTTTGATCATGTGACAATTGGGGATGCTGCAATGGTCATAAATTTGAAAAACATGACTGTTGCAACTTTGTGTTCTATTGTAACTTTGTACAGATTTTGTGTGCCGTTGTAACTTTGAACAGTCACTAAATGAACTGCTGTAAGTCAAGGACTACCTGTACAAATTGTAGTTTCAATGTGGTTCTTTGTAAGAAATCTAAACCTGGTCACCTGTCAATCTCTCTCTTATTAGGAAAAGTGGAAGGGAATAATTTAAAGCAAGTTTCTACTGTAATAATCTTCTACAATTACTTTAGAGCAGTGGTTCTCAACCTGTGGATCAGGACCCCTTTGGGGGTCGAATGACCC
>JANHFM010000140.1:141771-152694 GCA_032468115.1 Grayia smithii | reverse complement strand
ATATATATATATATATATATACATACATACATACATATATATATATATATTCTTGTCTTCCTTTGGATTATTTTGGTAATTGTGTTTCTTTGGAATCCATTAGAGATACGTTAGTGAGAGTGTGTAATTCAGTTTTCAGTTGGTCTTTGTCGGCTAGGCATTTGGTTCTGGAGATGAAAGTCTGGGCTATGGAGTTGATCTGTGTAGGGTGGTGATGTGATTGTGTGTTTAAGTAGCGGTTGGTGTGTCTTTTTTTCTGGTAGATGGTGTGTCCTAGGGAGCTGTTGGGTTTTTTGTAGATTAGGACATCCAGAAAGGGGAGATGGTTGTTAGCTTCTATTCCCATAGTAAATTGTATTCTGGGGTGTAGGCTGTTGAGATGTGTGAGGAAGTTGTCCAGTTTTTTCTTTCCATGTAGCCAAATTACAAAAAGTGTCATCAACATATCTAAGCCAGAGTTTGGGTTTGTGTTCAGATTTATCTAAAGCATTGGTTTCAAATGTTCCATGTATAGGTTTGTGATGACAGGTGAGAGGCGTGATCCCATAGGTGCTCCTTCTATCTGTTTGTATCTTTGTCCATTATGGATGAAGTATGTGTTGGTTAGGCAGTGCTTGGTCGGATCTAGGATGTGCTTAGGGTTTTTTTTATTTTGGATAGCTGTCAATGCTTCTTTAACAGGCACTTGGGTGAAGAGGGATATGACATCGAAGCTCACGAGTAGGTCACTGGGTTGTAGTTTTTGTTTCTTTATTGTTTCTAGGAAGTGGAATGAATTTTGTACATGTGAGGTGATGGATTCTGTGTAGGGCTGAAGTAGTTTGGCAAGAAATTTGGCAAGATTCTGTAGAGATGAACCTATGGAGCTGACCATGGGTCTAAGTGGTGTTCCTTCTTTATGTATCTTGGGGAGGCCATAGAGCTTGGGGCATCTGGATGATTTCTCTCTGGGGATGATTCTTTGCTGGATCTCTTCACTGATGGGAGAGGCTTTTATTTTGGATTTGGTGGTTTTTTTCCAGATAGGTGATGGAAGATATCCCTTCCATAGCTGAGCAACAATCTGCTTTTCAGATAATTTGAAGTTCAATATCCATCATGTCTATCTTTTGACTAGTGACAAAGAATAAAGCTAGTTGTAGCACAAACATTTGAAAAATGTTAAAATCCTGTCATTGTGGCATATTTTCACAAGGAAGAATTAATAATTGGGAAATGAGATCTGACTTGTAGAAAACTGGACAACTAATAGAAGGAGCAACAAGATATGGATTTTTGTAAGAGAGAGAGGCTGTTTGGAACTTTGCAGTCCAGATATAATAGTTTACTGTCTGACCAGGGAGAAAATGAACTGCTTTTTACAAAAAGTCCATGATTATCACTTCAAGGATTCTCAAAAAGCACTACTTGTTTCATAATAGACAGACTGACAGAAATTGCTTCATTTTAAGAAAAATAAAGTTTTCTTTGGTAAACCTAAGTGCGAACTCAGTGAATGTCCTCTTGAATAAATGGATTATATGAACTTATTTCCAGAGCAATTCCATTCCAAATTATGGCTAAAGCTCTGATGACATAGATGTAATATCTGAGTGGGAGCCATGTTTTTCTAAGTAAAGGAGAAAAAAAAGGCAATATTCTACCAACCAGATTCAAGGAGGAAATGATTAATGATGGTTAGAAAAAGGCAATTTAACGAAAGTGGCCTTCAACCCAATGTACTGCTTATTCTTAATTGGCTACTAAGCAACCTAGCAATTATACTGAGTTGTACAACACTTTTAAAATTGGATGATACCAGTGTAATTATAATAAAAATTTACTCTAATAGAAAATGTATTTCAGTGGATGATCTACAGCCAGTTAATTCTTTTGGCAATTACTATAAGAAATACATTGACTTCACTAGATCTTTTACTGTACCAACTATTTCAGCATGAAACATTCTTGATTGCTTGGAGCACTGAATAGGAAATAAAAAATAATATAACCCTTTAAAATAGGGACCTCCCACTTTTTTCTTCTTATTATGACAACATACAGTTACTGTTACATTGCAAAACTAACAAACCCAAACAAACAAAATGTGCTATGTCATATGTTACATAATATTGATAGGTTCATTTTGTTGAATGAAATCATACTCTTGTGATATCTTTTGAAGGAACTAACTAGCATGGAGCATTATTTTTAAAGAAAATCTCAGGTGATAAGAAAGAAAATTAGTTAGCAATATCCTGTGAGCTTTATATTTGTAGACTTTGCCACTAGAGAATTTGGAAGCAGACTGAATTATTTATTTGAAGTACAGCCACTACTGTTTTTGGTGTTAATGTTGGCTAATGGTCGTGGATTTTGTGATCATCAACAGAAATTCACTTCAACTTCCAAAATAAATATTGTATTAGAAATTTTATTGATGGAGCATATCACATTATTGTCATTTTTGTTCAGTATTCATTCTCATTTAGTAGGTGTCTAAATGATGAATTAAGGGCACATCATTCTGTGATACTAGTTATTTTGAGGATCCTTTGACTGTATGTATATTGGCAGGTGTTTGAGTCATTCCCTGTGTTGTGTCAGGCAGTTCAGTTAATTGCTTAGTTGGTCCCTTAAGATTGTTCCCAAACAGCTTAATTCTCTATTTACCAATCCTCAATGACATCTTGGGTTACTGAAGACATATCTGGAATATTTGTAGAGAAAAATTAATTTTGAACCTTACAGAGCATGTATCAGAGCTCATATTTGAGTTTACGGCCATAAGGGAGAGAAAGTACCTCTTCTTTTATTCACTTATTGCACCTGTGGACTTTCAGATGGTAGACATATTTCAATGGTCAACTCCCTATTGGGGAGAATTGAGTAACTAGATCAATTTTGGCCACTGTTACCAATTTGCATAATATTTTGCCAGTGAAGTAGTTTAGGTTTACCAGAATCTTCAATCCCAATAGAGGTGATGGGAACAATGTCCAGCTATTTTATTTGGACTACCTCTTGGCTGTGGACTCTGATGAAACCTGTTATCAAGTATGATTCTGCTACTTATAGGTTTGATTCCCTGACTCTCTTGGCTCTTTTGTGGGGGTGAAAGAGATGTGACAAACTAAATTTGATCTATGGTTTACGCTCCATTGCTTGCTATAGGAGGTAGTATTTTTTGCAGTTTTGAAAAAGGCCTACTCACACTCTCTTTCTCAAGTGACCATCTCTAGATCTAGTACAGTGGTGGGTTGCCCCCAGTTCGGTCCGGTTCGCGCGAATAGGTAGCGGTGACGCGCGCACATGAAGAGAACCGGTAGCGAAGGTGGGTAGAACCCACCCCTGATCTAGTACTCTTCAAATTTTCCTGTGGGAGTAGCTTGAGTATATTGTCTTTTTTTTTGTCTGATGAAGCCCTTTATAGCTTGGGAAAATTATATATTCAACTCCTTCTTCTAACTTGAATTGATCCACTCAGTAAAATTAACCCACTGATAGTTCTCACTTCTGTAAAATGAAGCAAGTGGGTGCTCACAGAATTATTCCCCAGGGAAAGTGCCTATTTCAGCCTTCCAACTGAATTTCAGTTAACCTCCAGATCAATGATCTTATTCAGTAACAGTAACAGAGTTGGAAGGGACCTTGGAGGTCATCTAGTCCAACCCCCTCCTCATGCAGGAGACCTGTACTAGGGATTCAAACTGCCAAACTGCCAAATTTTCTGACTGACAAGCTCAGTGTCTTATCCACTGAGCCATCTTCTTGAAATAGATTAAGAATGAGCTTTTATGGCCAGTGTCTGGATTTATTTGATTGATGCCATGAAAGCCAGGTGGGTGATTTTGGGCCATCACTCTTTCTTAGCCCAACCTACTTCACAGGATTGTTGTTGTGGGGAAAATAGGAGGAGCAAGGTGTGTTCAATATGTTCATTGCCTTGAAAATAATGCAAGTAGGATATAAATAAATTAATCAATAAAATATATAAAACAGCCCAGTACATTATAGTGTAATTGTGTTTATTTAACTTCAAAATCTCTGAACAAGCAGTCAATACAGATCTTGTCTGGTAATTTCCTTTTTGGGAAAAAGATTGAAAAAAGGGGGTGGAGAACAGGCAATATAAGGGTGTAGGTTTTAGATGGAAAAGATTGGGTAGTTAGAACAAAAAAAGAATATATAATTCTTCTCATGTGGGATTCAGATCCTGCCAGTATTTGATTCAGCCCCACTCTTAAACAAGTAACACATTATCAAGAAAACAATCCATCCCACAACAATAAAAGGCAGCCCCTTTTTGCAAATTTTTATCACAAAGGCATAAATGTGTTTTACTATATTTTAAGTCTCAGGAGAACATTACCTGAACTGTGGTACCTCCTTGTAGAACATTTTATATGTCATACAATCAGCTTTACCTGGAAGGGAGCATCACTTTGGTGCCTAATACATATAATCATGTTCATCATGACATTACTATGTAAACAGTACAGTCCACATTGTATAATTTGCACAACTGCAAAACATAAGTTGTATCATTTGCATAATGTCATAATGCATGGGACATTACTTGCTCCCGCTGCAGAGGACTATGCTAGATTTTCTAATATGTGCAATAGGAATCCTTTGGAAGAATCCATTTAAAGAAATTCTGGTTCCTTTGTTTTGCTCTGTTTGGGTAAATTCCTTTTAGGATTTTGTTGTCCAACATCTCTTACCACTCACTGAACATTGAAATATACAAATCAAACCAGGACGCTTCCCCCATTTTAATCTGGCTAACCAGTGGAACCCAAATTATACTAACAGAGTCATTTTAGGCATGCATTTTGTTCTGCTCCTGTAGTCTGTTTGATTAAATCATTATTCATAGTTGATTTTAATTTGCAACACAAGAAGCCAAAGCACAACAACACTGAATTAGGCAAGATATCCAATCCTAGGAAAGAAATAGGGCCAGTTGAAATCATAGAAATCAAATGGAAACATTTCTGCTCCAAGGGGGCTGATTTCCTGACAAGCATTTTTATCTTTTGTGTTTAATTTAGATTGTTGTTGGAGCCCGGAAAACAGGATACCAATCTGGATCACATGAAATGTGTTACTTCCAAATCTTTCAGGGAATATAATTTATGGTGACCTGTGTGTCCTGTGCTAATATTTTTCTTCTGTAATTCAGAATACAAATAATTCAAACTATCTACAAACCTGAGCAGAGATGCCATTTCCAGTTTCTCAGCCTTTTCCCATGTGTCAAAGAATGGATTAGTATTTGTTTAGCAGCTGATCAACTTGATCGATTTATTAGATTTATAGCCTAGCCTTTTCCCAGGAATTTAAGGCAGGATATCCCAATGGATATCCCTTCCCTTTTTATCTCGCAATAACCCTACAGGGAAAGTTGGACAGAGAAAGCAAGAGTGACTGATTGAGAGTCACCTATGAGCATCCATGGCTGAATAAGGATTTGAAGCTAGGTGTCTCTGCTTCTAATCCAACCCCTTAACCACTGTACTGGCTGTAGCAATGGCTCACCAATTTATAGACATACGTAACAAAACCTATGGTGTAGAAGTGGCTCCAGGTTGAAGGAATTTCCACTTCATATTCCAAATTTTATTAGAGCTCTCACCATCTTGTAGATGTGATTACTGGAAGGTAGCAGCTGGAGAAAAAATTCTCAAAATGATCAGAAATTCCCAATGTAGGCTTTATGCTAATTTAAGTGTTTCACAGATCTTGCTATTTGACAAGATATTGATCTTAAGTATTTCTCCGATCTTGCCTTTGGGGCTACTGTTAGCAGGCTTGTAACAGCTGCTGAAAAGTGCCAAGTGCTCACATTGGTTCTTTCCCTGTTGATAATAAAGACAATGTTTCATAATCAAGGCATTCTTAAAAGTCCAAAAGGTCTGGAGTCAGAACACTCATTTAATCTTTTTGAACTTTTCTCTCATTCACTGGGTCAGACGCACACCAAACATAGCAATAAACCTTGACTCTCCAGAGACTTCACTAGTACTAAGCAATTTGCTTATAGCGTAAGTTCAGAAGCACAACACAGCTAGGTTCATTTATTTTATGGTTATAATGTGTATAGGACACCTGTCTGTTCTCCCATGGTTTAATTTATATTTGAATTTAATGATTTTTGACTGTTGTTTTAATTAGGGGTTTATTGTAACTGCCCAGAGTCATTTTCGTGAGATGAGTGGCTATATAAACCTGAAAGATATATATATATATAGTCAGCTGTTTCGTGACATCCTGTGTGTGTGTGGTCCTAGCTGTGTGCCCATTAGTCTTTTGTGCTTTAACGACCTGGGTAATGGGGTGTGTGGTAGCATCCTGAGCTCTAGTATTGTGACATCCTGAGTCCTGTGCTGCCTCCCGGGCTTCAAGGTGTGTGTCAGTTTGCTTTGTGTGCAGGGGAAGGGGGTGCAGCAGCTGGTGATGTCGCCGTGGTTTGGCTTCTGGATGGTGGTTGTATTTCATCTATAGGATAAGGTGACCAGACGTCCCACTTTTGGTGGGACAGTCCCGATTTTTAATAATTTGTTCCACATCTTGCGGTGTTTTAAAAAAGTCCCGATTTTTTGAAAGAAAAGGGGGAAGGGGAGGGGGAGGCTGGCCATGCCCACGAACCTCCGCACCCGAGGGACCCACTCCCACAATGCCGCTTTTCCCGCCCTGCACAGAGATAGCGTGCATGTTCTTCCGGCCAGGAAAGCCTGAAAGGGGAGGCCCAGCCTGCCAGACTGGGTGCCCAACCTGCCTCTGCACCCGAACGCCATCGCCGTCGCCCTCCTCCTCCTCATGCATGCGCAGAAGCGCCGGGCCGGGTCAGTCCTGCTGCTCGGCGGGGAAGCAGGTAAGAGGTGCTTCCACCGGGGGAGTGCCCGGGCAGCCCCACTGGCCTTCTGGTGGCACCAGGACTTTCCTGCTTGCCCGGCTCAGTCCTGCTGCTCAGCGGGGAAGAGGTGCTTCCACCGGGGACGGGATGGTGTGCGGGAGCTGGCCTGCACAGGGGAAGCTCCTGTGCAGCCCCACTGAATTTGCCCTGGCTGAGCGATTGCACGGCTTCCTCAGCAACAGGCCCCCTGATTCCCCACTGGCTCCAGGGAAGGCACCGGACCACAGGCGGCCGATGGGGAGTCCAGCCAGGGAAGGCCGCAGGAGCTTCCACGGGAGAGGCAGCTCCATTTGCGCCTGCTGGCTGCACCGAGCAGGAAAGTCCCGGTGCTGCCAGAAGGCCAGCGGGGCCGCCCGGGTGCTTCCCTTGCACGGGCCAGCTCCTGCACACCATCCCGTCCCCGGTGGAAGCGCCTCTTCCCTGCCGAGCAGTAGGACTGAGCCGGGCGAGCAGGAAAGTCCCGGTGCCACCAGAAGGCCAAGGAGTCTAAGAAATACCATGTACAATCTGCCCAACCACATACATTGGACGAACTAATAGGAGAATAAATGCACCCACTATGAAAACATGGCACGACCACAGACATAGAGTCAAACAAAAGCAGCACGAATCACCAGTTCCAGTCTGAGGCTGGCAGCTGAGACCAGCCCACCCACTCAAACCACAACCCCACCCAATCAGAGCACAGCCAAGCCCCCATCCAATCAGAGCACACCTCCACCCAATCAGAGCACAGCCAGGCTCCCACCCAATCAGAGCACAGCCAAGTCTGCATCCACAGAACAACCCCCCTCTGGCAGTATAAAAAGAAGAAAACAGCCACTATCACACACTTCTCCCAGAAAAGTGAAGCTGAAGACACCAGCCTGAAGATGACGGATGAGATTTTGTCAAAACATTGCCTAGATACTTCCAATTTTACGCGGGAGAAAATCCGAATGACCGAAGACACCCCCCCCTCTTTATATATATATATAATTGGAGACAACATAGAAGCTTTTTTGTTGTCTATTTAGTATTGAATGCAGAAATCAAGCCATACTTATTTGTGTGTCTGTGTGTCTGTGTGTATCTGCATTGCACTTCTACGTTTTTTCTTGTGTTTTTTGCGTCTACAGAACTTTAGCTAACGTATATGTAAAAGTTCCCTTCTCACCCTTATGGATGTCTATGTCTTCCTCAATCTCAGGTCCTCTACTAGTTTGTGTAAGTTCTGTGCAGGATCTTAGGTGTTCCTAGCCCTGCACTCTTCTAGACAGAGAGCTCTGATGTTGCTCTTGGGATCTTTTGGGGCCATTTCCCCAGCTTAGGAGTCCTAGCCCTGAGTTCTCCTACCACCTCAGACTTTTTTGCCTTTTATTTTCCATATCCTCTCCAGTTCCTTCTTCAGGCCCTGGTATACGGTATATACATACCTACTGTGTGTCATTGTTCTCTCCATTGTATTTTCTCCTTGAAATCAATGGTACAAGTAATTTTTGCGATGGTTTTTTAAATGATTGGTTTTGAATGCCTTGGATGAAAAGTGTTGGTCCATCAGATAATTTCAAATGCTGAATCTGGATGAATCAATTGTGTAGGGCCCAGGAGAATTATCCTTCCATGGTCCCTTCCTCCAAAGTTCTCATTCATAACAGTATAAAGATGAATGGCTGTAGTTTCTACTGCTAAGAGAGCTGAAGGTGAAAAAAACGAAACCAGACCTTAAATAAATGCAGTGCAGGTATAATCATGAGGCCAGGATGAGGAATTGGTTGGTAGAAGTCTGCTAGGATGAAACAGCAAGAGAAAGAAATGCAGGATATAAACGTTGGGAGACACGTACAGAGAAATCTGGATTCCTAGACTTTGCAAAAGGCAACCATATCATTACTTTGCCTTTGAAGTGTAAGCATGTATGTTCTTTTGAATGCAATGTGAATTCCTAGAGAAAAATGATTATGCTAGTAGCCTAGCTATATCTCTGGGAGCTGCTAATTACAGACTCAATATTATTAAAGTAATTACTTTAAAACACAACGAAATTGAATTAGCCTATTCTCCAGGCATCCAACTACTCAGTGGCTGATTTCATTTGATTAACCTGAATGCCGATCTAACCAATTTCTGCAAAACCCTGGATCCCAAATTGATCCAATGGATTCTCAAAATATAAGGATTCATGTTAAGGATTAAACAAGTATAGTGAATTGAATAAATTGAAACCGATCTGGTTCAGGTTGTTAACCAGTTGAGTTTCTTCAGGCCAGAGATTTTACTTATAGGAATAACATCTGTACAGAAATATTCAAAAATTAAGGGAAGCCATATATCATTCATGCCATACTGAGGATGGACTATGCCATGTTAACACCCCTTCACTTCTTTCTCATATTCGATAATTTGAATGATTCCTCTGATAGGACTTCGATCAGTTCTTTGTTCAGAGAACTGGTATATTTTGTCTGACTTATCTTTCTTAATCACCAGAACTCAGATGAAATCTTTCTACATCCATATTAAGATCCTTGGTCTGCTTTCATCTCACTATGATCATAAACAACTGCTCAGAGAAATAATGACAATAGAAACCTCAGGAAAGCAGCTGAGTTGTGAGAAAGACACATATGTTCCAAGTTGGAGAATGAATTTATTCAGAGAAGCAACATGGAAAATATTATAGTTCTCATTTGAAGTGGAATAAAGCCTTACAAAGCTGGTTTCTCATTGTCTCAACTTCTCTAGCACTTCCAAATTCAAGAGGTAAAACAGAGGACAACTAAGAAAGGGTATTTTTATGGCAGTGTTCCCATTACGATGGATCTTTTCCAGAAAGACCTCTCAGAGGCAATTTTTCAGTTGTATTGATAACAGTTGTGGATCAGTTCTGATGAACCCAGGCAGAAGAAGATATTGCAAGACACAACTTCACATGTTGTGGAGGCTTAAAAGAAAATGACAAGTACAAAGTAGCTGATACATCATTGTCTTTTACTTCTCTGGCCTTCAAGCCTGTCCTTTTAATAGTAGGTGACCCAAAGTCAAGATGGCAACAATAACTGTATAGTCCCAACCATAATCTTGTATTTTTTATAGTTCCTCCCTGTTGACATCCCTGTTCTCAATCTTTTATCATAATGAGTCAAATTTACCATGTTTACAGATTTATATTTATTCATTTGCCATGTATATGTATGAGTAAATCTGAAAGAAAGATAACGAAGATGCTCACTATTTTAATTCATTCTTGGATTTCTGAATGGTTTTATCATTTACTCTCTCACATCACTCCCATTTTTCATTCATATGTACACACATATACATAGACCAGAATCATATTTATTTAATATGTTGAACAGCTTAACATTTTATTCAAAATTGTACCTACATTATCATTTCCATGAATGTATTCATCAGCTCCATTCCACAATATGGAATATGCCTTTTTTCAATACTGTTATATCCTTTTACTTACTCTTAGTTTTATATACGTACAACATACGTATGTATGTTTTTTTCTTTTTCTCCACTTTCTTTCATTTTTAAATTCATATCCTTTACTATTTATTTTTTCTTGCTCAAGTGGACCCAGCTCTTTAAGTCTTCTCATTCTAGGTTACTCTGGAACACATTGTGGAAGATCCAACAATGTGCTAGGTACCAGGTGTGGTTCCAGACTGGGTATTGCTTATCTTTGCCTATGGAGATTGGTAAGTGCCCAATTATTCCAGCCTTCTGTTATTTTCTATTTTCTTTCTGTGCTGAGCAACTGAGCTGGGCTAAGCCCAGTTCTTTCACATTTTGAAAATCAGTTGACTGATGACTGAGAGAAAATGAGATAATTTGGAAATACTCGATTTAGTAAAGTTGTGTTGCACAAATCTCACATATGTGTGTTTATTTATTTGCACATATGTATATGCAAATAATATATGAATAGGTATGAAGGGAAATCTTTGCCAATTTTCTCATTCTCTCTCTCTCTCTTTCTCTCTCTCTCTCTCTTTCACTCCCTCTCTCTCTCTCTTTCTCTCTCTCTCTCT
>JANHFM010000140.1:123524-135655 GCA_032468115.1 Grayia smithii | reverse complement strand
GACATCACGGAAAGGGCATCACCAGGTTGGTCCGGGGTGGAGATGTACAACTGGGTATCATCAGCGTACTGATGATACCTCACCCCGACACCCTGAATGATCTCACCCAGCAGCTTCATGTAGATGTTAAAATGGAATTGACACGCCATGTGTTTTTTATGCTTACTCTCTGTTTTGTCTTCTGGTCCTTTCTCATTGATTCAGGCAGAGGAGTGATTCTTACTTGAAAATGCTTTTTTTGCAGAATTAAAGTGATAACATCTTTAGTGAGACAAGAAGCAAGACTTTCTAAAGGTCTCAAGTAAACCAAAGTTTAGAATTAATGGATATCTCGTCCTTTGCATTTAAAAGCAGCAGAGTTCATAGTAGAAAATTTTCTCATTCTCCTTTTCCTTCTTTTCCTTCAGCAATTCTGAAAACAATAAAAAAGGGGCCAGAAAAGTCAAATTATTATGATTTTGGACAATAGCACTAATTATTATTTTTTGCTGAAAACTTTCTATCAAGAGAAAAATACATTTCCCCCTTCTATTTCTTTCATTGTTACGATAGTGCTAATGCTCTTCAGGATAAGAATAGTTGTTTTAGAGCCATATTATTTGCAACAAAGCTATATTCTGTTTTTAACAGGATCTCCTTAAACTAATTCAAATTGTTCTGTCCATCATTTCAGAACAATGCAGGGTTTGCGCATCTTGCCCACAGTGCCTTGCCCAGAGAGCTGTGGGATTCTTGTCAAACTTTTCTGCTTTTGGTGTCACAGTGTGGTCTCAATCTTTTTGTTACAACAGACTTTTAAAGCTATTTTTCTTTTAAAATTCTTTTACCTACATAAACAACTATTATAATCAAAGACCTGACAAGTAAATGCTGATTTGGGAATTGCAAACTTGGTAAATTCATCTTGAAATGGAGAAAATGAAATCAGTGCATTCTTGTCCCTAATCACTAGGCAGGATTAAATCTGTGGGGGGTTAATGTATGTGGAGATGGATAGAGGAGGATGTGTTCTAACTCCTCAGACTAATGTATTGCTAAGTTATCCAGGCCAGGTGCATTGAAGTGAATATCCATTGGATTCTGGAGGCAGAAAAAATATATTTTCTTATTTGCCCTTGTTTATTGACTCAAAATAATACCAACTAATCAAGATGTGTGCACTGTTAAGTAGAGGGGGAAAAAGACAAAAAGATACAGATGTGCTGAAACAAAGATAGAAACAACTCAAACAAGATAAAAAATGACTGAGGGTCATTTTATAAAAGAATATCAGGTGGATTTTACCCAGTGGTGACTTTAAAATTAAAATCATCATCATCATCATCATCTGCTGATATTTTTAGAAAGACAACAATCATATTTTATTGCTATATGTTAAAAAAGATGTTTTCAAAAAAAGATAATTTGAAATGCATCTAAGGTTAATGAATATGATTCATGCAGCCAGCCCAACATGAAAGCAATATTGTAGTGATCCAGGTACAATAGTCCTCAAAGAGTTTATTTCCTTGCCCTGGGCTAGACGAAAGAAAGATATCTTAAAGGCACTTCCACATAACTCTTTTGCTCTGTCTTCATCCCCTTCATCAAGCCAATCTCTTCTCCCTTAATCTGACAGGCAGAAAAGCAAAATATTTTAGGGAAAATAGGCAGAGCATAGTTTTTGGAAAACTTTCCAAGCCCTTTAATTATAGCAATACTTTGAGGACACAGGAGGAAAAGAGGGTGCTTAGAATGAAGAAGATGGCAACCCTGTGAACTGCTGCCCAACCCTTTCCACCACTGATGTGCTTTGGGGAAGATTTCCAGAAATATTTTTCTCCACAGCCCCTGGACTGATCTGACCCATTTCCAAACTGATCTTCACTTGACATCTGCTTGGGTTTTGAAAAAAAAAAAGAGGTTCCTACTGACAGCCATATGGATGGAGAAAATCTTGAGCCTCATGATACAATTCCTTTCCAACATTCAATTCTAAATGCAGGCAAGGCATTCTAAGCCTGGCTCTATTAACAGTTGCCTGTGCCTCTGTTTTCTTCTGTAATAAAGTTAGACAGTGTGTGTGTGTCTTTCTTTGTATTATTTATATATTTGAGCATTAGGAAGGGCAGGACAGCCTGCAAATATTGCACTATGGATCACATGACCAAGAAAAGGTAGAAGGCAAATGCCAAACATATGCCCAGCTGCCTCTCCTATAGGGATGGTTGGAGGAATTTTCTGGCCATTTCCAAACCTGATCTATCTTTGGCTGGCAACTTCAGTCATACCAAATTTGATCCCACTCTACTTCGCTTTAGGAGTGCTACTCTGCTGAAAAGCAGAAGATCATGAGTCCCTTCACACATAGTCTTTCCATTATTCCTGTGGATTGGAAAGGGCAAAGAAGCAGGACTCAAAAGAGTTTTGCACCCATGAGCCTCCATAGCTTCTAAACAAACAAACAAACAAAAATTCTTGCTATCACTCCACATAAAAGACAAATGCTATTATGCTCATTCTTCATGTTTCAGGAAAGGTTTGTTATTTTGGACATAAAAAAGAAATCCAGAGTCACCTTTATAAGAGGAGCAATTCTGCTGCAAGAGTGCCATTTCTTTAATTCTATCAAAAAAAGCTTCTGCTAATTTTGGTGCTCTGCTATTACTTGCTAACAGTTTGCACACAGGTATTCTTTAAATTGCTCCCACCAATTGCAGAAGAAAGTAATGGCATACTTGTGCCCAAAGGCTGAGAACTAGGAGAGGACAATAGTTTAGTAGAATCTGTTTCTAAAAGCAGGGAAAATTAGGATGGACAAATTATTATAGGGATTGTGAAACTAACTAGAAAGTCACTAAAAGTGCTAAGATTTGTGTAGGGAGCAGAGGAAATGGCCTTGAATGGCAGGAGGAAGAGTGGTTACCAAGATAGCAGTCAGATAAAAGTGGCCTGAACCCAGGCCAAAGCATGAATATGAGTAAACTCCTTACTCCTTCAAACAAAGAAAAAGGGAGGGACGGGAAGAAACACATTCAGACTTACAAAATTCTGTTACTGGAGCTTTACAAAAAAGGCAGTATTGACCTTCATGGGATTGGTTTCTAAGTTTGAAGGGCTGACATATTGAGTCTGCTGTTAAGGTTGTTAGTTCATCTCTTAACATAAGTAGTTTGCAATATAAGAAGTCCTTGAGTTACAACATTTATTTAGCAACTATTCTACATTATAACCATGCTGAAAAAAGTGACTTGTGACCAGTCTTCACTCTTACAATCGTTGCAGCATCTTCACAATCATGTGATCCAAAATTTTGGCACTTGGCAACCAGTATTTATTTATGATGTTTAGAGCATCACGGGGTTGTGGGATTGCCATTTGTGACCTTCGCAGCTAACTTTCGACAAACAAAGTCAATGGGCACAAGCTGATTTCATTTAACAATTGTGTGATTCACTTAACAACTGCAGTGATTTGCTTAACAACCAGGACAAAAACTGTCAAAAATTGAGTGTGATTCATTTAACAACCACCTTACTTAACAGTGGAAATTCAGATTCCTATTTTGGTTGTGCATTGAGGATTACTTGTAGTCTCCCAGCAAGGGCTTGTGCTCCAACCACAAATTAGGAAAACTGAGCAAGCAAGAAAGCAGATCCCCAGAAATTCAAATATTGGGGAACACCCCCCCACCTCCAACTTCACATTGACACTGGATGGAACCAAAGGAATGCTGATTTGGTCTACAAAGAAAAAAGCATCTACAAAGAAAAAATCTGAAAGGACTGCTAATAATATGTTGAGAATTCCTACCAGAAAAGGAATTGGTAGTTAGCAGCAAGGAAGTTAGTGCAATTTTTCATGGAGACATATAATTTGAATAGCAACCTCTTGATGGTGAGTAGAAATATATTAAGATAGGCAATGTATGGGTCATTATGGCAACATGTAGCTGTGGTAATATGGTGCTTTCAGATTCTGATTTTCCTTTGAATGTTTTGCAGTACTGATCTCTTTCAGTATAGTTTGGAGATGAAACAACTTGTTGCTTCATGCTACTAAAGCAACACTAGCATGAATTACCTAGGAGTTTCCCCAAAACAGAAAGTGAGGTCAGGTTGTGGAAATATTTTAGGAGAAAAGGTTTCACACTTTCATCTTTGCTCATTAATCAACCAATGGAACAGAAGTTGCCTTCAGAAATTGTGGGAGCTTCATCACTGGAAGCTTCTAAGAAGAGACTGGAGTGCCATCTGTCAGAAATGGTGTAGGGTCTCCTGCTTGGATGGGGAATTGGACTAGATGACTTACAAGGTCCCTTCCAACTCTATTAATTTGTATCTGTATGAATGACTACACCTTTCTTTTCAGGGATCCCATTAATTACTTCAGGAATGGGCCTTTAACAGTAACAGAGTTGGAAGGGATCTTGGAGGTCATCTAGTCCAACCCCCTACTCACACAGGAGACCTTTTAGTAGGAATTCGAAGCACCGAACTGCCGACCTTTCTGATCGACAAGCTCAGTGTCTTAGCCACTGAGCGGCCAATTAGTTTGTTCCAGAAGACCAGTTGCATTATGGGGGACACTGGTTTTGCACACCCACCAGCCATGAATGTAGAAGTTGGTACAAGTTATAATGACACGTATATGAAGATACCATTATATAACTTGTTTGAAGTATATCATTTGTGTGATTATATCTGGACATATGCACAGGTAGTCTTAGCCTGCCCATTACAGTTGTAATACCCCATTTTTGCTATGGGGTATTTTTGTTGAAAATCAGAAGTAAAACAGAGTTTTCAGCAAATCAATGTAAATTGCCATCACATGACTATGGGATACTGCAAATATGAACTAGTTGCTGCCCACCTGATTTGGGGTAGGGGGTTGACGATTATAATTTCAGAACTGTGTTGTAAATATCTTTTGGGGGAGGGGGTCTGTTGAAACTTGAAACATTAGCTAAATGACCACTTGTAAATTGAGGACTACTTGCATTGTAACACCTGTCAAGCACCAAGGAATTAAAGAGATTCAGGCAGTTCAAATGAGTATAAAGTGTTGTTGCAAGTTTAGCTCTCTACAAGAATCTGGCTAAGTGACAGTTAAGGGAATGCATGGGAGTTAAGAAAGGAATTCAAGTTGAACTGGACTTAGATCTCTTGTGGGCATGCAGGGACTCATACTTATGACGTGTTTGACCCCTCCCTCGGGCTCAGCCTGGTTGTCTCCTACACATCATTTGACAACTTCCCCTAATCTTTGCCTCTTGCAGATTTCCCTAGAACAGAAGGAACAAGATTGAAACTTGCTATTTGTATGAGAAGAACATGTTTTAAAATATTAACAAATGATAGGATAACTGTATTCTTAAGCTTTGAGAAGGAATGATTAAAAATAAAAACAAAACCACTGTAAATAGCTGATCTCCCAAGTTTCTCCTTCAGGGACTGAAGCAGCAAAATTTACGTGATGTATTCCTATATAGGCACCCTTCCCCTTCTGCTATTTGTATCAGAGAAGCAGAAAATGGATATGGATTTGTTCCCAGCACTAGCAACATGCAAACAGACCAAAAGTGTTTCAGTCTCCCATGGCTGTTTACTGAAGACCTAGAAGTCATCATTGTTCAGTAAAAAGACTTCAGAAAATGGTCTCAGAAAAAAAGGGTTGAGCTGCAATTCAATTTGCAGCTGACATTATGCTTGAACTCTGGATTTCTTTTCAATGTCTGATGCATTGCAGAGTTAAAAAGATACAATTGGCAACTGCTCTACAAAGTTTGTTCCATTCTTCTCTTACATATTATTTGAACTCCAACAGAGATGTATTAGCATTCAGTGTTATCGTCTGCATTTTACGGTATATTGATCCCAGAATAATAACATAAATCCTGGTCAGATAGAAGAAGTGATAGATAGAAATAATCCTTGTAAAGAGAGCAGAAAATAGTACGTGGGTCCAAGAGTTATAAAATTATATATTTGTAATTATTGAAATTTGTAATTTTAGCTGAATAGTTCAACTTGCAGTTCTAAGCATGCCTACTTAAAAGTAAGGACCATTGAGTTTTATAGCACTGATGTTGTGGATACTTAGGCTCTATATTTAGTCTTTTCCTCAGATTTCATTAACTTCAATCCATTTACTAAATATAATCCTAACCAAAAATTAAACTGTATCCAAAAATTCTTTAATGAGAACCATCTTAATGTAGTGGTTAATTGACTAGGGTAGAAATGGGGCAAGCATGAGTTCTATTTCTACCTTAGGCACAAAACCAGCAGAGTGGCCTTGAGGCAGTCACTTTTTCTCAGCCCTAGGAAGGAGACAAGCTAAATCACTGCTAGAATCTTGCCAAGAAAACTATAGGGACATGTCGAAGCAGTTGCCAGAGTCAGCTTTGACTTGAAGGCGTCAAAAAGAAAAAAAAAAGGTTATATTTTATTGGCAAGTTAAGGAAGGCTCCCCAAGGCCCTTGGGTGGGTATGGGTATAGTAGTGCCTTGTGGCAACCTTTATGCACAGAGTATCTGCAGGTATGATAAAAAACATCAAGATGAAGACCATTATGGCGTGATCTAAGTTATGCCTGATTTTTATGAATGGAGCTTTGATTTCAGTATAATGGCCACCAATATTGACTTTTTTGACCATAACCTGCAGACAACCCTGTTTTTGGCTGATTTCTGAGAAAACAAGTTTTCCCTATATCTTTGCTGCTATCTAATGGAATATTGGTTGCTGACTTCAGTGTGTGTGTGTGTACACATACCGTACATATAATACAGCTTTTATTATATTTTTGTGCACTTCTGCCCAAACCCACGAATACTTTACTATTCAAATCTACACCTTTGAAAATTGAAATACTGATATATCAAGCAAGCAGATAAATAATACAGATGGTTAATTAGTTCCAGACTGTATGTGCCTCTGGTGTGTGTTCTGGTATGTACTTTTTTTTAATAGCACTCAACATGTTAATTATTTGTTTACTGTGGCATCTTCAGCATGGTAATGATCCCTGGGTGACTTCGATTAAAATGTACATGTTAGGCATCGTAAGTCAAGATTTCCTGCTGTTTCTCTGCAGAGCTTTCTTGATTAAAGAATGAAGGGGTCTTTTCTCATTAGATGGAAGGCAAACCAAGCAGTTCCTTTCATCTCTGTTACCATGGCAGTTTCAGATCTCTTCCAGCCCAGCACTGAATATTTTTTCCTCGACAACCTAAAACAGCTTGATTTGACCTGTGTGAACTGCAGAAATCCTGCCCTCTGCTGGAAAGAAATGTGTTGTAGCAGGATGGGAAAGAGTCAATTCCAGGAAGCAGGGCATGTGTCAGGGTTCCAAATAACAGCCTCAATGGAAGAAAACTCAGAGGCTTGAGTTTCCTCAAAGTTACATTTTATTAGAGATGTCATATTGGTATATCTGGGAAAACCCAA
This sequence comes from Grayia smithii, assembly GCA_032468115.1. Classification (NCBI taxonomy): domain Eukaryota; kingdom Metazoa; phylum Chordata; class Lepidosauria; order Squamata; family Grayiidae; genus Grayia; species Grayia smithii. Next base: position 128,222 of record JANHFM010000140.1, on the reverse strand, counting down.
ATCTGGGTTTTCCCAAATCCAGGTTTTCCCCACCCAAAGGAAAGTCCAAGTCCCTGCCCAATACCCACAAGTCTATCACATGGTCCAATCAAAGTACCATCCCAACTGGAGATGCCTCCCAGGTCCAGAGTCCCAGGTGCAGGGCAAGATGTCCTTAACTCCCTGAGAAAGGAATGTTATTATGACTATATATCACCCATGCTCCATACAATCCCCCCTCCCAATTTCCCACAGCAGTAAATGTGGCAGGCCTGAAGGCCCAATGCAAAAGATGGGTTCCAGGTCTGACATTTTATTTGCCTCACATTTGGTTTTTGAATTTCTTCCACAAAAGGAGACGAAAGTGGAAAGCCGTGAAAATCAGAATGATTCAAGGAATTTAGACAGGTCCTGCAATATAGAAGTAAGTGAAATGAAGAGTATGAGGACCTCAGTTGGAGGGCATGCAATCCCATTGCACTGAATAACTTACGAGCGAGACTGACTAGAAGGAGCCATGTTGAAAGGCAACGTTCTAGGTGATGATGTTGTTTCAGTCGTGACTATACCAATGAAATGGTCTCCTGGCCTATAAAGGTTCCATGGTTTTTTCCCATCCCAGATATCAAAATTCAGCGGGCATTTCATTTGAAGATTCTCAGAGACTGCATGAGACACCAGTAGCATTAAAAGCAGAAAATTCATAATTTATAGGACTGGATCAACCCCTTTCCTGTTTCTAAACAAGAACAAGAAGAATTCTATGAATTCAAAGCACCCTCACTTTTCTGATTCAGACAGAGACAAACCAATCTTCATTGGAAAGGAGAGAAAAATACGTTCAAGAGCCCAGTCTCTGGCTGTCCCTGAAACTTGTGTCATACAAAGTGTGACCTGTGGCATTTATCCTTTTCTGATGTTAGATAGCTTTCTTGTTCCTTTGATGTTCACATCAAAGGCAATCACTATAGCAGATGTCTCAAAGACTGGGATGGTGATAATTATAGTGAGAAATTATTTCTTCTCTTGGGATCCTGAAGTTCTTCCAAGACTCCAAGTGGAGAGAGTCAGCTGGAGAATAGCATGTAAGTGAAAAATCACAAATATACCCCTGAGGGTGTTGTGCTCCCTCCTGTCAAGACATGTTCAGAAAGTGATGCTGGAGGAAAATAATTCAACACCCAGATAATTGACTTCTTCTGCTCTTCATTACAGTGTCTTGTCTCCAGAGACTGCTGGGAAAGGTCACCCAGAACTATGGAGTTTGATTAAACTCTCTATTGAGGACACAACTTTAGTCCTGCTTGTCTTCTAATGCAAATATCCTCAAACACTCCCTAATATTAACAGTAAGATTTTTTTGGTGATTTTTCTTTTCTATTAGATCTCCATTTTTCAATCCTAAATTGAAGCTGACTTTGAAATTCCTTATACCTGAAGAGAAATTTCATTTCCCATCACTTCTGGAAATGTCAATATTTGGATAAGAATCAATTAAGAGATAGGAAAGTGACAGCCTGTGGACTGTATCATTGAATATATAAAGAGAAAGTTATAGAGTGCAATAGTTTTCTTTTCTTTTTCCCTTGACATCTGTGTGTTGTCCTTCCACATTCATATTAGCCACTAGCTATCTTTATATTTTGAAGTTTCTTATTTATCAAATAAAACCTGGGTTTGTGAGATCTGCAGCTGGGACACTGGCAGTGCCCACTGTGTGATGGATGATGCGACCTGATTTTTTACCACACCCATCAGAAACTGGCTTGTTTGTTAGGAATTGGAGTTAACCTAACTGGTTGGTTAGGCAATATATGCAAGTCATGATGATACTATGTTAATGTATCTTTAAGAGTGTGCTGAGCTGTAATAGGTTTCTCAAACCTGAGGTTTCTCAAACGGCCATAAGAGGGAGCCAGAAACCTAGTTAACTCTCTCTATCGCTCATTGCTGTATTGACTCTTGTTTGCTGTGTATTGCTGTTGGTGTATTGCATTACTGTTTGATACTGGTAAGAACTGACTGATTTGATTGTGTATGACTTTGAACTGTTTTACCTGACTTTGCTTTAAGTATTGCCAGAAGTAAAAACTATTTTATACTATTCAGTGCATCTGTTTTCTTGGTTTGTGTTATCATCACAATTCTCACTCCTCTCCACTGTGCTTACTCAATCACCAAACGGGGATTTACCTTAATGGGGTAATCTGTTGATCCCCCTTCTTTTTTGTGGAAACACAGTGGGTGGAGAGCAGCTCCTTTGGCCTTCCAATCTCTGACACTGTGTATAAACTCTCCCCAAAATACAGCCAATTGTTTGGTTAGGTGTGGTTGGGAGTCTCTGTATTCCTGATGCATTGAGTCAGGGGAGAATACTGATACTTCTGTCTTGCCCTTGCCCTAGGACCAAATTTGGGGGTAATCTGTTGGTCCCCTTTCTTTTTTGTGGAACCACAGTGGGTGTCATGCCCTTGCCCTAGGACCAGTGGTGGAATTCAAATTTTTTTACTACCAGTTCTGTGGGCGTGGCCTGGCGGGTGTGATGTGGCTTGGTGGCATGACTTGGTGGGCGTGGCTTGGGGGGCATGGCTTGGGGGCCATGGTAGGGAAAGGATACTGCAAAATTTCCATTCCCACCCCACTCCAGGAGAAGGATACTGCAAAATCCCAGTTCCCTCCCCAATTCTTTCCTGGGGAAAGATATTGTGAAATCTCCATTCCCATCCCACTTTGGGGCCAACCCAGTAGTGAAATCCAAATTTTTTTACTACTGGTTCTGTGGGCGTGGCTTGGTGGGTTTGGTGTGGCTTGGTGGGTGTGGCAGGTGAAGGATACTGCAAAATCTGCATTCCCACCCCATTCCAGGGGAAGGATATTGCAAAATCCATTCCCACCCCATTCTGGGGCCAGCCAGAGGTGGTATTTGCTGGTTCTCTGAACTACTCAAAATTTCTGCTACCGGTTCTCCAGAACTGGTCAGAACCTGTTGAATACCATCTCTGGTCTTGACCCTCTCCATGACCTTGGCCTGTGAAGGGAGGGGATAGAAGGGGGTAAAAAATCCAAAAGGACAGACTTGAATACTGTCTAATAAAATGAAATTCCAAGTACATAAAAGTAAGGTTTTACACTTTGGCAAGAAAAACAAACTGTACAGGTATAGACCAGGTGAAACTTGACGTAATGGTGGTAACTGGGAAGGGTCTTGGGTGTGGACTAAGGAGATTGTCAATCATCCATGTCACGGTTGTCCCAAAGGTGCTTTCTTTCAAAAGGCAACTGGACTTTCTTGTGTTTTTTTTCCCTTGAGAACATTTTGCTTCTCTTTCAAGAAGCTTCTTCATTTGCAGCAAAATGTTTTCAAGGAAAAAATGTTTTCAAGGAAGAAAAAAAACACCAAGAAAGTCCAGTTGCCTTTTGGAAAAGCACTTTTGGAATTCCCTGGGTGTTAAACTATTTTCCTCCAGCATTACTTTCTGGACATGTCCTGACAGGAAGGACCACAACCACTATAGAACACTGCGCTCAGGGTTGTATCCATGACTCTTCACTAACATGTTTTTCTCCAGCTACCCCTCAGCACATGGATGAACTTTTTTTTAATCCAATTTATATCCCGCCCTTCTCCGAAGACTCAGGGCCGTTTACAATTTCTCAAGCACAAATCAATGTGCTTAGCAATACCTTCATTCCTTGTATATGCCTGCTTATTAGGGCTTTTGCCCCCCCCAAGTGGCATTTTTACAAAGTCAGCTTATTGCCCCCAACCATGTGGCTCCTCAGTTTACCTACCTCAAAAGGATGGAAGGCTGAGTAAACCTTGAGCCTGGTGACATTTGAACCGGCACTAATTGCAGGCAGCTGGAACTAAGTGTTTCCACTTAGCAGTGCATTAGCTAATTGTGCCACCGAGGCTCTTTTTAAAAGTACTATTACAATTTTTGTTGTGTTCCATACTCACTCTCTGTCAAAGAAATCATATAGACAGATATAATGTCAATATAATACTGTAACTTTTTGTTCACTGCATGATTTCTAACAACTAGGATACCAGTATGATTAATTCTGGAAAAAGCAAGTTGAAATAAGCTGAGAGACAAAGAAGCCAATGTAGAAATGGGTAAAGGAAATGTGTTGAAAGGTACAGGTTGCAAAATTAATTCCTATATCAGTTTTCCTATTACCTTCCTCTGATTTCAGGAGAAAATGCTAATCTCTGAATCCAATTTTCAAAGTCAGCTAGGTGTTCAGTTCATTGTCATGCTATCCAGATCACACTTATCTAGCTTGCTAATTGTTATGTCATGTTATTCATAAACATGCTGTCAATAGTCACTTCTGAAATATATTGGCTTGTTGTCAAGCAATTATGTTTTATCTCAGTCCTTAGGACACTGGGAATTGTGTATGTCAAATGCATCACCTATGATATGGACAGCCATATACCGTATTTTTCGGAGTATAAGATGCACCTTTTTACCCCCCAAAAGGGGGGGCAGTTACTGCGATGGCGGCAAAAGCAGCAATGGCGGCAGCAACAAGACAGCCGCTGCCACCACCAGAAAGCCTGAACTGCCCCCATCACTGCTGCTTCTGCTGCCACTGCCAGAAAGCCTAAACTGCTCCTCCATCGCTGCTGCTTCTGCTGCCCGCCAGAAAGCCCGGACCGCCCCCCAGCCCTGCTGCTTCTGCTGCCTCCGCCGCCGCCACCACCCCCAC
>JANHFM010000140.1:68785-83225 GCA_032468115.1 Grayia smithii | reverse complement strand
TTTTCAATATTTTATTTGTTTTCAGCACACCAAAATACATGGAAATTTGATGAAAATAATCAAACAGCTTTTTCGTCACAGACCTGTGTTATTATAGCCCTTTTTTTTACTTCTCAAACCAACCTGGGGCCTTAAAATTTATCCAAATACTATTTATGTTCAATCCAGTATACCTTAAAACCAGGTAAGATCATCCAAGTGCTATCATCTAAACACAGTGCAATTTAATACAGTTACAGTGCATTCAGAGAGTATTCAAACCTCCTTCACTTTTCTTAATTTTGTTATGTTGCAGCCTGATTCTAGTTGTTGAATTTCATTTTTTTCTTATTAATCTACATTCAATAGTCCATAATAACAAAGTAAAAACAGAAGTTTGGAAATGCCTGTAAATTTATTTTAAAAAATAAAATATCACATTGGCATAAGTATTCAGACCCTTCACTCAGTACTTTGTTGAAGCACCTTTAGCAATAATTACAGCCTGGAGTCTTTTTGGGTATGATAGTTTGTTTGTTTGTTTGTTTGTTTATTTATTTATTTATTTATTTATTTATTTATTTATTTTTATTTTTTAAGCATATATAATATAAAAAATAAAAGTATAAACATGATTTGAATACATGAAAAGGATATGAGTAAAAAAGGAACATTAGGACAAGGGTGGTAGGCACGCTGGTGCACTTATACATGCCCCTTACAGAACTCTTAGGAAAGCGGGGAGGTCAACAGTAGATAGTCTAAGGTTAAAGTTGTGGGAGTTTGGGGAAGAAACTACAGAGTCAGGTAGTGCATTCCAGGCACTGACCACTCTGTTGCTGAAGTTGTATTTTCTGCAATCAAGTTTGGAATGGTTTACCTTGAGTTTGTATCTAGTGTTTGCTCATTTTTTAAAATAATAATAATAGCAACAAGAAGAAGAAGAATTGTTTGCTTTACAAACCAGGATTGGGGGATTTCTGCCATTCTTCCTTACAAATTGTCTCAAGCTCAATCAGAATAGATGGCAACCATTGGTGGATAGCCATTTTCAGGTGCCTCCAGATATGTTCAATAGGGTTCAAGTCAGGGCTGTGGCTGGGCCATTCTGGGCCATCCACAGAGTTGTGCCTGAGCCACACTGGTATTGTCTTGGCTTTGTGCTTAGGATCGTTATCATGCTGGAAAGTGAACCTTCAGCCCAATCTGAGGTCCGGAGTACTGTGAAAAAGGTGTTCATTGTGGATATCCATGTACTTTGCGCCATTCAGGTTTCCCTCAGCCCTGACCAGTCTCCCAGTCCCTGCTGCTGAAAAACATACCACAGCATGATACTGCCACAACCATGCTTCACTGTTGGGATGATATCAGGCAGGTGAAGAGTGGTGCCTGGTTTAGAATTAAGGCCAACAGTTCAATCTTGATTTAATTAGACCAGAGAATCTTGTTCCTCACAGTTTGAGAGCCCCTTCAGGTGCTTTTTTGCAAACTCCAAGTGGTTTTGCACTGAGGTGGGTCTTCCATCTAGCCATTCTGCTTTAAAGCCCATATCGATGGAGGGCTGCAGTAATGTTTATCTTTCTGGAACTCTATCCTATCTCCACAGGAGATAGGAGCTCAGTCAAAGTGACCATTGGATTCTTGGTCACCTCTCCTACTGAAGCCCTTCTCCTGTGATTGCTCAGCTGTGAGGCCTTCTATAGACAGGTGTGTGCCTTTCCAAATCATGTCCAATCAACTTAATTTACCATAGGTAGACTCCACTCAAGGTATAGAAACATATCAGCAACTATCAAGAGAAATGGGAGGCACCTGAGCTAAATTTCAAATGTTGCAAAAGTCTGAATACTTATTCCAATGTGATATTTCAGTTTTTTTCTTTTTAATAAATTTACAGACATTTCTAAAATTCTGTTTTTACTTCGTCATTATGAGGTACTGAGTGTAGATTAATGAGAAAAAATGAATTTCAACAACAGGCTACAGCATAACAAAATTGACAAAAGTGAAGGGGAACTGAATACTTTCTGAATGCATTTTAATTGCTTCCTATTATTTATTTTGTCACATTTTGCAGTTTGGGTTATAGGAACATCTACCAAGCTTACAGCATGTTTTGTGGCCCTTTGTCAAATGCAACCATCAGATCCACATATGAAGTTGATTACTTTATTGGATTCTCGCTATAATATAGGAATATTACCAGAGTGCTTGCCTTCTCTTGGGAGGAAATAGATAAAGTTCCATAGCATTTAAGAAGGGTCTCTTGTGACTGTGCATTGACTCAAAGCTAATGCCTATGGCCCTAGCTGGTAATTTTCCAAAACTGTGGGAAACTAGGTTGAGTGTGGATAAAAAAAATGAGTTGGAAAATGTCTTTCAGGCTATATTGTCTATATGGAAAATTAAGGAAATGGAGCCAGTATATCTACTGCCTTGCATATTCTATCTTCTTCTTAAAGCATGATTGTTGCCTCTTTCATTAACATTACACTTCTACTATTTTCCCTGAAATGGAAGTAGTGGCATCTGATAATTGGCTGGGGGACACTTTGTTATCTTATAGAAAAAGCTGAACCAAGTGGCAATTAAGGAAAATTGCCATACACATATCAGCATTTGGTACACAACTATGCTGCAGACATATTTTCATTAAAAAAAGTTAAAAAGTGTGATCCTCTTTTTTATGTCTAATTAATTAGAGGTATTTTTCTACCTGGAATGCCTTTGTCCTTTGGCTTATCTTAGAATTAAAGATAAATACTAGGATGCATCTGTGAGTTATTTTTCCTAAGGGTTTCTTTAAAAGCCATCTAATTTAGCAGTCATCACCCCATTCTGGTGTAATGAATTCCATTGCCTTAATAAAGGTTAATTGTGATTGGAAAATATAGATTAGATTTTATAAAATATCCGGAGAACACGCATCTGTGTATAACTTCATTCTCAGCATTTTCATTTACTTTGGATGCTAATGAAATGCTAAAGGCCATCTCTCTCTCTTTTTTTAAAATAAATGTATAATTAGGTCTGTAAAATTTGAGGAAAAGGGGGAACAATCCATAATTTATTGTATTGTTCCATTCCTGTATATGCTCATTGCTCTGAAAACTTATGATGAAGATTCGGTCATGAATGTTCTAAATAATAAAAATAAATAAAAAGGACTTGAAATTTTGTAAACAAACTAGTAAACTTTTTTTGCCAAAGCTAGGTTGCAAAGAAGTTTGCCATGTGAATTTGGAGAACACAAGTTAAGATTGCTGTGAAGAGATTATTTCCTGTACAAATTAGTGTAATTTTTCTCTTCTGCTGTTTCTTTATCTTTTGTTATGGAAACAGGCATTAATATACAGCATATTTTAGCTGAAAAAACATTTTAGAGTTTAGCTTGTAAATTGGAGAGAATAACATTAATTTTAAGACTGCAAGGATTATAGTACTTAATTTTTGAAGTTTATGGTAACAAATTCTAAAACTATGAATAACAGTGAAATAAAAACATTTCATAAAATGCATGGGCAATTTGAAAATAAAGTTATTGTTTTAGGCCAGCCCTTGCTGAAATGTTTAACTCTTTCATTCCATAGTTGAAATTATTGTCAATGGATTTTTGACACTTTTAAAATGTGTTGTGCATAGATAGGTATTAGTAATTATGGACTGGGATAGAATTCTGCAAAATTAGAAACATAGACAACTGATGGCAGAAAAGATCTAATCAAGTCTTTGCTTTGAGTTTTTTCTTTTTAATTTATATATTTATTTATTAATTATTATTTTAAATTTATTTTTTTATTTTTGTTGGATGATGGAATGTGTTTATCCCAAGCATGTTTAAACTCAGTTACTGATGACTGACCCACTACCTCCACTGGAAGTTGGTTCTAAGATTCCACTACTTTTTCCGTGAAATAATACTTTCTAACATAACTTCCTTCCTGTCAGTTTGAGGTTATGTCCAGGGTTCAGCAGGTTCTGACAGGTTCTGGAGAACCAGTAACGGAAATTTTGAGTAGTTTGGAGAACTGGCAAATATCACATTGGCTGGCTTGAGAGTGGTGTGCGAATGGAGATTTTGCAGTATACTTCCTCTGCCATGCCCACCAAGCCACGCCCACAGAACCGGTAGTAAAAAAAAATGAATTTCATCACTGGTTATGCCCTCATGTTCTTGATTTTTGCTTAATATTGAAAATAGTGCCTCACACCCTTAATATATGTAAAAGTTTCAGTCATGCCCCTCCTTTCCCTTCTGTTCTCTATGCTGCACAAGTTCAGTTCTTCCAATCTCGCCTGATATGCTTTGTCTCTCAGACTTTGCACCGTTTTGTTGCCCAAAATTTATAAACTCGGTCTTATTAGTATATTTGACTTGGTCTTATTAGTATATTTTTCGGTTGACTTGTTAGTATATTTTTTAAGTGAGGTCTCCAGAACCGAATACAATATTCCAAATGGAGTCTGACTAAAACCCTAAATAGTGGGATTAGGACTAATCCCTCTAGTGATGCATTCCAGAATTTTATTTATTTGTCAAGCATACATGAGAAAACACTTATAAGTATGAACATAACATATAAACATATAAGTATAAACAAGTATAAGTATATACATAAGAAATTAGTATGAATAAATGAGAACAGTAGGAAAGGGACAGTAGGCACGCTGGTGTGCTTATGCACGCTCCCTTACAGACCTCTTAGGAATGGAGTGAGGACCACGGTAGACAGGTTTACTTAAACAAACTTTAAGGTTAAAGTTTGGGAAGTTTGGGGATATAACAACAGAGACAGGTAGTGCATTCCAGGCATTGACCACTCTGTTGCTGAAATTGTATTTTCTGCAATCGAGTTTGGAGCAGGTTTACCTTAGGTTTGTATCTGTTGTGTACTCGTGTATTATTGTGGTTGAAGCTGAAGTAATCATTGACAGATAGGATGTTGTAACAGACAATTTTGTGTACTAAGCTTAGGTCAGACCATAGGCGGCATATTTCTAGGTCCAAAATTTCAAGCCTGGTTGCATAAAATATTCTATTGAGAGCAGAGTTATGGAGTACTCTTCTCGTGAAATACCTCTGGACTTGATCAATTGTATTAATGTCCGTTATATAGTATGGATTCCAAGCAGATGAGCTTTATTCGAGAATTGATCTGGCAAAGTTTTATTTGTCTTCACAGCTGCCTGGCCACACTATTTGTTCATTTTGCAATTATCTGCTATCTGAACACTTTATTCTCCATCCAGATGGAGACAGCAGCCAAGTATGGGTGGTACTCTCTGGTCAGGTGACTCCAGCTTTTGACTCAATCCTTCAGACCAGTCAGGCATGTTGGTTTTCCCTCTGATCTATTTCTGGCTGTTTTCTTCTCCTTCTTGGATAAATTCTGCAATTCTTTGGTATTGTGAGTTGTTTATTTCCCTTGGTTATTAGGGCGTTTTGGAAGGGGAGATTTTTTCTTTACAGAGGGTTGTTAAAATTAAATCTGAGAATTGTCCCTTGGGACCATCAGGTTTTTTACCCTGGGGCTCCAGGGAGCGTTTTTAAAGGAACAATGCAGCAGAGTGATTTAGCGTCTCAGGAGCTTTGCGCTCTATTCCTTATGAGGATTCAGGAGTTTTCGTGCTGGAGACTAGAATGAAATACAGGATGGGCCCTGTTCAGGAGCTTCGCGCTCCAGATGCTCTTAGAAGTGTTAGCCACTTCTACAGATGTGAAAGGCAGCAATATTGCTGTCAGTTGCCCTTTTTTCCAGCCTTGGGCTCCAGCATCACTCATACCTGGATCTTCCTGGCTTACCTTATGGGGGATGGCCCTATATGGACAAAGCCCCTACAGGGGTAGTCTCCAATATGGCTCTAGGAGGTTGCATTTTACTCCTCCTCTTCTTTCATGCCCTTTAATGGGTTTTTGTGCATTATGCATCCAGTACCCAGATACTGGCCTTGTGAGATTCACACTCCTTTTCAAAGATGTTTTCTCTTTTCACAGCCATGCTTAAGGCCTGGACCAAGACTAAACACCATAGATCCTCTGATGATCAACCTGCCACGGGCCATGGGGCTACTGATCCAGGTTCTCCAGGGGCAATGACTGCTGCCTCGCCAGGAGCAGAACAGCCCAGGCCTCGATCGCATTCAAAGTCTAGCCGTCGCACCATGTCTTCCTCGAGGGACAAACAACACCATGACAAGGCCCTGCAAAAGATCTGCAGTAGGGCTTCAGCCCCTATGGAGCCATGTCCACCCTCGGACACAGCTCCTCTTTCATCGGTGGATCCCCATCAGGACCTTTGGGCCTCTGTGGCATCTCTGGATCAGAAGTTATTATGAGATTGTCCATTTGCCATCACTACCACTGATTTGTGGGGCCTGCAAAGGGCTTCTACACCCCGTCTGATGGCCCCTGCCTCTCAGGCTGATGCCCCTACCAGAAGCACTCTCCAGGGGCACAGCTTACCAGACAATTTCCAGGAAATTGTGGCCAAGGCTATTCAACAGAGTTTGGCAGCATGTGCTATTCCGATGCCACAGGCGCTCCTGGCCGGGTCCCGCGCTTCAGCGTCGCTCCATGATCCAGCCCTGGACAAGTCACAAGATCTTCATGATGATGGATCCTCTGTTTCTTCTCTGGACAGCCACCAGTCCCTTGTTGATGACATAGGAAGAGGGGAACAAGAGCTGTCAGATGATGAAGGTCTTTCACCAGACCAACTGGAGTTTACTGGCCTCTTCACTCTGGCCCTCTTTAAATTGTTATTATTCAAGGCCACCAATGCATCTGGGCTTGGGACCTCTCAGGAAGGGGAAGCTTCCTCATCTTCTAAGGAACAGTCGGGTTACTTCTTTACTGAGCCTAGTAAGGTGATGAACTTTGTTCCCACTCCTCCCGTTCCTCAGTGTGATCCAGAAACAATGGACCGCCCCAGGGACGGCTCCTCTGCCTTCAGCTGTGGATCATCATTTCTTCAATGTAGCTCCTGAGATGGCCTCTCAGCTCCAGGTACCATCCATGGACACACCAATAGTGGCCTTGCTCCCGGCATCTAATATCCCCAGAGATCCTGAAGCGGGTTTGCGCCCTGAGGAACGTTGGTTGGATCATTCCCTGCAGAGGGTCCACCAGGGGGCTTACTGGGCAATTTGCTCTGCCGCCACAGCTTCCTTCTTTAACAGGGCTACATTGATCTGGCTCCAGCAATTACGGGATAAGTTGCCAATGGAGGATCTATGGCTTCAACAAGATTTGAACAAAATCATTGCTGCGGTCCAGTTCTCTGCGGATGCAACTCTCAACTCTGTTTGCTTTGCTTCAAAGTCCATGGCATCAGTGGTCACTGTGTGGTGCCTTCTCTAGCTGCAGCATTGGCAAGCAGATGCCCACCACAAATGGCACCTGGCCTCCCCTCCTTTTGTAGGGGATAACCTATTTGGCGCTGTTAGTTGAGACTAGGGACAAAAGGAAGATCCTTCCCAGTGCCCAGCATAGGAATAATTCCAGGTTTTCCTCTCCTTATCGGAGATCCCTACCATGGAGCTCTGAGTGGGGAGCTGGTTCATCTTGTTCCATAAGTTCCCTTGGGTCTCGGCATCGGGTTCAACAGGACAGGCCTGCTCGAGGTAGAGGGTTTCCCAGGAAACGGGAAGGGAATGAAGTCGAGGGGGATGAAGTTGCTCTTTCCATCACCAGTGCTAATTCAGGACCAGATGCCCCTACAGGTGGCAGACTGGCCCTTTTTGCTGGCAAATGGGACCTGCTTACAATTGACGCTTGGGTCAGAGATACAATTAGATCTGGTCTGTCTTTGGAGTTTGTTTCCATCCCCCCCGGTTCTTTATTAGTTGCCCTGTTTCAGGGATTCAGCCAAACGGCGTAACATGGCTGAGGCTGTTCAGAATCTCCTGGATATTAGGGCCATCCAGGAGGTTCCATCAGGCCAGGAAGGGCTTGGATTTTATTCCCTCTTGTTCCTAGTTCCAAAATCCTTGGGTGGGTAGTATCCAATTTTGGACCTCAAATGTCTGAACCATTACATCATTTATAGAAGTTTCAAAATGCAGTCCCTCCATTCCATCTTGTCAGGTGTTCAGAAAGGTGACTTACCTCTATTGATTTGACAGAAGCATATTTACACATTAAAATTTTTTACCCACATCGCAAATTTCTTAGGTTTTGTTTTTCAGGCCGGTACTATCAGTACCGTGCCCTCCCATTTGGCCTTTCATTGGCCCCACGTGCCGGTACTAGCAACCTTGGCAGCACACCTGAGAGCCCGCCCGGTTCATGTCTAATGTTACTTAGACAACATTTTAATTCAGTCCTCATCTGAGTTTTCTGCTAGGGAGGATCTCCAATTGACTATGCATTGCCTTAGACATCATGGGTTTTCCATTAACATGGAAAAGAGCCATTTGATTCCATACACAAGGCTGCTTCACTTGGGGGCAGTGATAGATACCCATGAGGGAAAAGTTTATTTGTCCCAGGAGAAGCAGGCGAGCATCAAGGACCTGGTTGCCATTCTTATGATGACCATAAGGTTTCATTGGCCTTTTAGGCAAGATAATCTCGGCCATTAATATTTCCCCTTGGGCTCACCTTCATGCCAGAGACCTTCAATGGTTTCTCTTGTCATTTCAGAAGGCGGGGAGGAGCTTCTCCCAGACGAAGGTCCTAGTCCCTCCCAGAGTCAAGAGGTCTCTGTCCTAGTGGGAGTCCCCAGCCATTGACAAAGGAAGCTTGTTTCATGAGCCTTGCAGAGTGGTGCTGACCACGGATGTCAGCCTTTTGGGCTGGGGAGCACATCTACAGTACCATGTGGCCCATGGTCATTGGTCTCCATCGAGCATCAGCAGAACATCAATTGGTTGGAATTTCGGGCAGTGTACCTCACCCTCCGGCATTTCCGCAGTGTGGTCACCAACAGCCACATTCTGATTCTGATGGACAACGTAGCCATGAAGGCCCATCTGAACAGATAGGGAGGCACCAGGTCGGCCGGCCTCATGCAGGAGGCACAGCGGATAGGGCTCTGGGCAGAACGACACTTACTGTCTTTGAGGGTGGAGCACATCTTGGGCAAATCCAATGTTCAAGCAGACTGACTCAGTCGCCAGGCCATCAATCACATAGAGTGGCATCTGAATCCGCTGCTCTTTCATTAGCTGGCACAGATCTTTGGTCAGCCGGAGGTGGATCTCTTTGCCTCTCCGGCTAACACACAACTTCCATGTTTCTTCACTCGATTTCCGATTCCTCAGGTGGAAAGAGTGGACACTCTGGGCAGTCCCTTGCCCAGGGGTCTCCTCTACACATTTCATCTGTTGCTGCTCATCACAAGGGTGATTCACAAGGTGCTGGAAGAGCGAGCAGAAGTGGTCCTCCTGGCCCCTTATTGGCCTCAGAGGGCCTGGTTTGCCGACTTCAGGGCTCTTTTGGTGGCTCCTCCCTGGAAGGTTCCTCAGACGGTTCCATCTCTCAGCCAAGGGACCCTGGTACACCGGGATCCCCAATGGTTGAATTTGACTGCTTGGCGCTTGAGCAGCACACTATGAGGGCCAACAATTTCTCTGCAAGGGTCATTTGGACAATGCAGGCCTCCTGGAGACCCTCTACTGAGCGCATTTACTCAGCTAGATGGAAAGCCTTCTGTACCTGGTGCAGGCAGAAGCAACGGTCCACGCTTCCCATAGCTCTTGTTCTGGAATTCCTCCAGGTTGGCCTGGATGGTGGCTTGGCACCTAACACTCTCAGGAGACAAGTGGCAGTCCTCTCATTGGTCCTTTCATGCGGGTCTCTGTCATCCTTGGTCCAGCATCCAGATATCTGGAGATTCCTTAGGGGGGCAACTAATGTTTGTCCTCCAGTTGTGCATAGATACCTGACTTGGGACCTCATCATTGTTTTGAACTCCCTCACAAAGGAGCATACTGGTACACACCACCAGTCTGAGGCTACTGACCTGCAAAGTGGTGTTTTTGGTAGTGGTTACATCGGCCAGACATATTTCAGAGATTGTGGCCGTCTCCATGAGGAGTGATCTTTGCATATTCCATGCAGATTGAGTGGTGCTTTGGTTAGACCCATTGTTCATTCCGAAGATCAATACACCATTCCACCATGGGCAAGAACTAATTCTGCCCAATTTTTGCCCTCACCCGTCCCACCCACTAGAACGTCGCTGGCATACACTGGATGTCTGATGGGCCCTTCGAATTTACTTGAACACAACTGTGGATATTAGGCGAACAGAGGCCATGTTCATATCATTCACCCCCATGTCCTTGGGGAATAAGGTTACATCATCTACCATTGGCAGGTGGATCCGCCATGCGATTGTCAAGGCCTATGACCTACAGGCTTTGCCCCATCCGACGCAGATCACAGCACATTCCACCCACAGCGCTGCTACCTCAGCGGCCTGGGCGACTCAGGCCTCTCTGCTAGAAATCTGTAGAGCCGCTACCTGGTCTTCACCTTCTCCATTCATCCGACATTATAAATTGGACCAGTTTGCCTCAGCCGAGTATTACAATGGGTTCATGTCGAGGGCAATTCATCAGACCAGATTGGATCCCGCCTGTGAGAAGGGGCCTTCAGCTTTGATCTGTCCCATACCTGGCTGCTGTCTCCACCAGGATGGAGAAGGGGCATTGGTCCTTACCTGACACGTACCTTCTCATTTGGTGGACAGCAGCCAGCACCACCCTTGTCTGTCTGGTCCTGTAGGTTTCTTGTATTCTTTCTGTTCTCACCCTTTACTTCCATCCAACACGCTGGGTCTGTATCTTTGTCTTCACCAAAAGCTGGAGTCATCTGACCAGAGAGGCAGGACCTAAACAACTTTACAGACCCAGTCCTTCAGTCTGAACAAGCAAGTACCAGCCATACCTGGCTGCTGTCTCCACCCAATCAGAAGGTGCGTGTCAGGTAAGGACCAACGTCCCATCTTTTTCTTCTGTTGTTCTGCCTAACAATGTACCCCTGATATTGCACCCAGCAAGAGGAATCTTTTTCTGTAAGTTACATTAAGGAACATAGAGCTGCAATTTCCACATTCTTGACCAATTTTACATAAATGCTAAATCATATTCTATGTTACAAATACCCAGCATCATCAACTCTATTACACACTTTGGGTCAACAGCAAAAAGACAAACTTACCTAGCGACCCTTCTATTATATAACTTGATGCAATATATTGAGCCATGGTGGCACATTGGTTAGAATGCAATACAGCAAGCAACTCCTGCTGCCAGCAGTTTGCCAGTTCAGTTCTCACTGGCTCAAGATTGACTCAGCCTTCCATTCTTCTGAGCTTGGTAAAATGAAGACCCAGATTATTGTGGGCAATGTACTGACATTTGTAAACTGCTTGGATAAGGATGTAAAGCACTATGAAGTATACACAAGTTATGTGCTATTGCTATTGTAGTTACAGGAATGTCTTTTATTTTAAAAACAGGTAATATGAGACAACACAATATTAGCAGAGTGTTTTATCATCCTGTCACAGTTATTTTACACTTGTTCATCTGGATTCCATTTGCCTCGTTTTTAAAAATTATATCCTTTAAATATGCTGAAATTTGGAATCATGGTTTCATACTGAACTCAATCCCAGTAAGTAAGTAAGTAAGTAAGTAAGTAAGTAAGTAAGTATGGAAGGAAGGAAGGAAGGAAGGAAGGAAGGAAGGAAGGAAAAAAGAAAGATAGAAAAAAGGAAAGAAGAAAGAAAGAGCGAGGAAGATGGATGGATCAAAAGGAAGGTTTAAAAAGTAGTGACATAATACAAACCCCTTGAGTGCATTATAATGAGTTATAACAGTTATTTTAGAGCAGTAATATTGAAGTTTATATTGCCTAGCATAAAATGCCACTACAGCACAAAATAAGGGGAGGTTTTTTTTGCTCCAGCTATTGCTGTAAAGGATATCAATACTGAAACATAAATATATAAAATTGTAGCTGAAAAAGATAAAATATAGAATAAGTGATAATTATCTTACATGTAGCCTTATATTTTATTATTTATTTATGTATGTATACTTTATTTGAGAACTGGACAGGTTCTCTGACCAACTTATGAAAGTCACTGACCGGTATTGAACCACATAGCATCACTTAGTATCTATCTTAGATACTATCACTTGATAGTATCAAAGTAAGCACCCTGTGCATACAAAAAAGAAAATGGTCTTCTAGGGGAAATGATCTAATACTTAGATTTTTAAAATTCCAACAGTTATTTTAATTATAGTTTGGAGAGGCAATATTTATATATTTGTTCAACAATACAGCATATGGCCAATGATGAGTGAGGAATACAAAATTTAGGCACCAATTTAGAAATTCAATGTAGGATCAACGTTCTTTCAATCACAACAGAGCAACTGATTATTATCTCTCTTTTGATAAAACTTTTAACCAACTGTAGAACAAAAACAATTGATTTGGATCCACAGGTAGCCACTAATGCATGGGTGTCAAACTCAAGGCCTGGGGCCCAGCCTGTAGGGTGCTTAGATCTGGTCCATGGGGCCACCCTGGAAACAGTGAAGGGCCAGCCATGGTGCCTCTGCTGGCAAAAATGGAGCTCGGGAGGGCTGTGTTTTCACTGGCAAAAGGTTGCAGGAAGCTGTTGCAGTCAAAAATGGACCTCAGGGGCCCGTTTTCTCTAGCAAAGCACTTGGGTCACCTCAGGCGCCCCCAAACATAAGTGATCTGGAACTGGCCATGCCCACCCTGGCCACAACCACTCCGGCTCCCTAAGGTGAAACACAACCCTGATGCAGCCCTCAATGAAATTGAGTTTGACACCCCTGAATGGGTCAAGCAGACTTCTATGGCACTGCATGGAAGTAAACATAAGAGTCTGTCATTTAAGGGTGGTTGCATAGGTATTCCATTTATATTTCTGCAAATGTAATGTTCTGGCTGGGGGGGGGCACTCAAACAAGAAAGCACTGAACAGGAAGTTGGATCAACCAATCAGTATGCAGGATGCTTACCTCTGCATAATGACCAATATGAATTTGGGAGGTATGCATGTTGGCCCATTTGCCACCTGTAACCTATGGTCACTCATCAATCCCTTTACAATATAGGTATGTGACAATGCTTACATGCAATTGCAGGCAACTCTAAATCTTAACAGTATACTAGATGAAACCAACACAATTAGTTGTTAGGCTGCAGTCCTCTGCCCATTTAGCTAGGAATAAGTCCCTGGGAAACAATGAAATGTACTTCAAAATAGGCAAGTATTACATTGCCTAGAAGTTTCTTCCATGTGATGATTAAATATGGATCCAAACCAATAATACTAAAATCATACCAGAGACAAGACAGGGCAGTAAAATTAAAGTTTCAGAGTCATAAAAAATTAATGTTCAATGTATAATCACTGGAAACATTCCACCAAATCCATACCTAACAGACTGAGGCTATTGCCAGTTAGGATCAGTAAAACATGTCACAGAGTTCTCCTGTAATAGGGTGAAGAGAACATGGTCACCTAAAAGATGGGGTCATTTTTAACAGGGATGTCAACTTCATCTCACACACTATCCTTCACTAATCCAAAATGGGTGGATATATATCGGCTTGAAGACTCATGTCAAATGATAAAATGTATCTCATGTGTCTCAATACGGTGCAAATCTTCCATACAGCCAATATTAAAGATGAGAATTCTGAGATCAAGAGCTTTGCTGAGTTAGTTTCTCATATATTCTTGTATTAATCAATCCTATACCTAGAATTTTAAGAGTGGCATATAAGCGTATGGCAAATGCATAATGAGATAGTCCTCAAATTATGACTGTTCATTTAATAGTTGTTCAAAATTATAAGGACACAGAATTATTGCTTTGTAGCTCATAAAGCACTTCCAGCCGTTGCAAAATGTCACACCATCATCCGTTGAGTACAATTATACTTGAACATGATCTGGATGCTTGGAAAGCTGTTTGCACTAGCAACTGGTTACAAAGCTCCCTGGGATCATATGATCACCATTTGCAATCTTCCCTGCTGGCTTCCCCAGAAAATCAAGGGTGAAGCTGGCAGGAAAGGTTGCAAGCTAACTACTGCCTGTCATAGAATGGAAATTCTGTCCCAGTAGGCAGTTTTCTGAGGGAAAATTGGTTGCCTGCCAGGAGGGAATCTCAGCCCTATGTGGGGCTCAGGTATCTCCCCCTGCCCCCCCTTTCCCCCCAGAAAGCTTTTTGAGAGCAAAATGACTGCCTGCCAAGGGAAGGGGAAATCTCAAAAAATTGAGCTCCATTCTGCAGCCATTAGAGGGAAGGGGAAGGGGGAAAGGGAACTGCTTCAAGTATGATTGCAGAAATGGAGGGCAGATCCTGAAAAACTTCTCTAAAGAATAGAATAGAATAGAATAGAATAGAATAGAATTCTTTATTGTCCAAGTGTGATTGGACACACAAGGAATTTGTC
>JANHFM010000140.1:56326-67437 GCA_032468115.1 Grayia smithii | reverse complement strand
AATCCCGGCGCTGGATAAGAGAGGGGGAGCGGCTGGGGTTGGGTGGGAAAGGGGGGGAGTAGTGACGGTGCCGTCGGGGCTTCTATTCCAACGGGACGCAGAACCAGCGCCTGGTGACTCTGGCCCCTGCACGAGACGAGTCTGCTCGGTTTTCTCTCCGCCCACCCCGAAGAGCCGGTACCTCACGGCTCAGCCACTTGCCCGTTATTAATTGGGTTCGGACCCGCATGGCGTGCTACCTAGTGATCAGCTCCAGACATCTCAGCAATGGGCACTACCGTGGCATTAAAGGGATCTTCCGGGGACCGCTTCGCAAGAACGGCTCTGACACCGCGGTAAACCGCTTATCCTTACCTACTCAATCGACACTATTCGGGATATGTAAACCTGGCGACAAATATAAAATTGTGGGTAGATCGCTTTGATTCGGACCAGGCTCGGAGGAAATGCATGTTGTGGGCTTACCGGAGAAGAGCTTGTTCTTTTCCCGCGATCTGATCCTGGTGATAGATGTTGCTGCCTAGCAGCATGACTTTTTAAAAGCTACTTGTTTTGTTTTGCAAAGTTTATTCCTTCCTCTCTTTTTTTGAAGTTGTTGGGCAGCGAAGATCGAGGGAAGGATAGGCTTTGAGTTGGTTGGCTTTTGGTGTGGGGGGTGGGAGAGAAAACGGTGATCGGTAGAGTTAAAGGTACCTGATTTTGGTAGGTGGTTATATATATAGGCAATGTGTTATCCAGAAAAAGTTAATAGTGACTTTTGTGTATAGAAAATAGGGGGCAGAACTGTGCATTGAAAGATATTGAAACGAATATGAGAATGTCGAGTTGGAAACCCGGTGGTCAGAAAGGAGTGTGGCACTGAAAGATGAGAGCCCAGAAAGATGGGATCTCCTCAGAGCCCTACATAAAAGCCAGAGCAACTAAAATAAGGACAGCAGGTAAGAGCATATAGGCCAAAGAGAATCACAATAAGATTCAGTAGAACTAATAGAAAGCTAAGCAGATCATTAAAGACACACAGAAAAGCTAAGATATAAAGATAATGAGGCAGCTACTTCTTAACTTCATAAGATGATTTGATAGTAATCCAGAAACAATATACTGCCTTTTAAGATGTTCGCTGTTTCAGATCTGCCTCTTTTCTTAATTAGTCTGTTCTCTTCCCCTTTTCTGGTGCTTTCTTCCATCACTGGTAAACTTTTTTTACTTAAAATAAATGCTCTAAACAATTTTTCAAAAAGTTACCATTCAATGATTTTGCCTCTGGAAAATCAGAACAAATTACCAGTACTAAATCAAGGTGTATCTTGCCTCTGTATCTTGACACAGAAGTAAGTCCTGTTAAAATCAGTGGAGGTTTTCACCCACATAACTGAGTCAAGGATTGCCTTGATGTCCAGAATAGAATAATTGATATAAAATGATGGTTTCCACAGCAGAGAGACAGTTCATACATCATTAAGTCCAATGTTTAACTAGAATAATTACACTCTCTGAAGGAGTTCATCTAAAAGTATTTATTCATTTGTTTCTGTGGTTAATATGGCATTCCAATCCATCAGGATTGTGCATGTACATTAATATAAAATAATAAAAGACATGAGTAGATACTGTTTTCAAGCGAGTGATTGCTAGATTACCAGTTCATCATTTGTATCCCCTACAAAGATTAAAAGGCTGTAATTTGTAGATGCACCCATTATAATGCACCTGGGGGAAGATACATTGAAGAAATAAATAGTGGAAAAGACAATTAAGAGATTCATCATGGCACTGGAAAATGATCGAGAAGTTAAGGTGGAAGTCTGTTTGAATCTGGTTTAATAAAACTATTTTCAACTATTTTCAATGAGAAAAAGTAAGATGGAAAAAAATGTAACAAAAAAGTCTAAAAAGAAGAACAAAAAAATTGTAGAATTACAAAATTGAGGCTGTACTTATTCAGTGAATTACCAGAATCGCCATGAACTAACACTAAGACAGTTGGGATTCAGTGACAAATACAAGTATATGGGATATTATGATATGTTACAACTGATAACATGTCAACATTCCATGAAGAATGTATAGAAATGGAAATAAATACAGGATATTATGAGAATATAGTTCAATGGTAGGGTACATTTTCAGTCAGAGTAGCAATTTCATGCTTTAACCTAAAATTGCTTAACTGGCAAACCATTGTGTGGTCAAGTATTAAAGTATTAAATATAAGTAAAATTTTCTTTTAGAATAAAAAAGTAGAACACTAGTAAGAACCAAAACTGGAAAATATGTGAAGTCCAATAAGGCTATGAACATTTAATATCTGTTAATGGATGGGGTTTATTCTCAATTCCACTGCATTCTGTCTTAAGAACTGTCTTACTTTATAAAGTTAGTTTACTATCTTTCTCTTCTGAAAAATATTCCTAAGTACGTGTAGCTCTGGAAACTACTACATATTCAAATACATGTGTTTCTTGAATTCTAAAATAAACAACTTTGTAAGTACACAAATAATTTAGAACCCCTACAAGCCAATTGATAGATAAAAGGGTGGCTTAAAATAAAGAAAACTTCACAATATATATTTGATTTTATGAAAAGATTTTAATTTGAGCATATACAAACTGAAAACAAATAAATTATAAAATGGTCATTCTATAATATAGTCAGAAAACAGTTCCATATGATATTTGTAGCCCAATATGATTAAAAATTCTGAAACTCAATCTTATAATTATCATTTATATGTATATATGAAACTTTGCAAAGAAGAGATTTAACAAGCTCTTATCTCAAGGATGAAAATGTGGTTATTTCTATTACATATGTTTTAGATTTATCTGACTGTTATTTCTTTCATTCTGAAGATGTGAAAAACTGTAAAAGCTCAATTCTGAAGACTTACTTTTTTTCAAGATTTGTTCTATGTTTATGATACTTTAGGTCAGTGTTTTCTAATCTGGTGATCTCTATCTGTATTAGTATAACAGATAATAGAAGTCCTTCAACACAGTAGTGATCAAGGCTGTTTTTTGTAAGCCACCATGTATATAAGATTTATCTTTGTCATGTTTCTCCCCCATCTCATAGCTAGGATTGTGTGAAGTGGTATTCACTGAAGCAGTTGGTTTTAAGGAGATACCACCTCAAAATATTGAATACGAATCTCCCAACCACAAGTGTTGAAGTATGTTGCTTCCTCCAACTGTTTCTGATTCGACAGAACTATCTTGTATGTGTTAATTGAAGATTATAAAGACTCAGCAGTGGTAGTTCAAGTAAACCTCTTGTCTCCAATTTGGCATCTTGGCTAGTTCAAGTTAACATCTTGTCTTCAATTTAGAAACAGCACCAGTTGGTAGAACTGTATCAAAAGGATGCTATGTGGAAACTTCTATCAAAGGATAGCCCTGCCTTAAAGCCTGCTTAATGACTTTAAAAAAGCAGCAAAATTCCTATAAAATGCTTAGTTTATATATGTATATTATTTAGCTTGACACTTAAATCTTTTCATGGAGACTTGATGCATGGGTGTAGAAGCTGGAACCAACTCTTACTCTCTTAATGCAAGTTATTTACACATAAGACATTTTAATGTTTTGCCATGATAATTGAGATAAGGGTTTCTGTTGCTAGTATTGTTAGAATTAAAAGCGCTCAATAATTTTGGTTAAAAAAATTCAAAATTCACTTTTGCCTTTTTATCTCAGGTATCTGATGAAATTTCTGCTCTTAATTTTTAAGAAGCAGAAGCTGATTTTAAAGATGGTTGGTGATTGTTTTGGAATGATATAAATACTCTTAAGAGGTTGCCTTGCATGCAGAAATCAAGATATTTCAAATGTCAAATTGATCTGAAAATGTGTCTCTGATTACCACATCTGTACTTTTTCACCACAGAAAATACAATGAATTGGACACACTTTTCATTATGTGATAATCACCATGAACAAACTGTCAAGCATTTTAGGATTAACGTATTTTCTTTATTAATTTTTTAATAATTTTGTTTTTGTTTTGCAAACTTTATTTTATTTCATTTTATTTTAGAAAAACTTGGTAGAGGTTGAAAAAATGATTCAATGGCATAATTATTTGTGAGTTTCAAGATTTAATTTTTGAGACTTTGGGCAGTATTTTGAAATTTCAATTGAATGGTCTATATATTTTCACATCAACTTAAATGTTCTATTTGAACCATTAAAGGAACCCATTTTTATGCACAGGTTGTTTCATATATTACACTGTGTAGTTTTAAATGTATAATGCATACTTTTTTAGATTTAAGGGGTTCTTTCATAACTGACCATGAAATGTCACTAGGCTTATGATTATGCTTTTAGATATAAAAACATTAATGAATATTTTAAATACCTTTATGAAATTTCACAGCTGAGTGAACAAAAAATATCCAACTGGATATTTATATGTCATTTTGTTTCTGTGCTAGGTATTTCATACAATAGTATAATTAATGGGATTTTCATAGTCATTTTTGTGAATAGAAATGGAAATATTTTCTACAAATGTATAGAATTTGGGACAGTTGTATATTTTTAATATGTATAAACCTACTATTTGTTTAGGGAAATTGGTCATAATAAAGTCATATAACTTCATTCAATAAATTTTTATCAGTTAAATAATTTGATTTTTGACTTCCTGTTAATATGAAAGAAAAATTAATACTTTTCAGAATTTTGAAACATGCCAAGAAAATACATATAGAAAGTCTGTACATTAAAAAGTAAGTATGTATACAGTGTCCTATGGAAATATTATATATTAAAGTATGCAGTTATATAGTTTGGGAGAGGAATACAAGAGAATGAATATAATATATGTGCAATCTTTGTCAGATTTTAACAAATCACAAAAAGAGAACTTTGGCAAAAATAAAGGGAGTATCACTCTTCTGTAGTATGGAACATGCAAAAATATGATTGAATGAATTTTTGTTTAAAGACATGAACATTAGGGAGGGTAGATGTCTGTGTTTATCACATTATGAATTACATTTCACTTAGGTTCAATAGGTACCTTCAGATTATGTCTGAGATTGCTATGAATCTTGATTGCACATTGAACAACTGAAATATATAATACTTTAACATCTCAGTGGCATAGGATACAGAATAGAATACTAAACAAAATAGTTGATATTAGCTAGCATGTTACACAAACTCTATTCAGACAGAAGTGTTAACTAATGATGTTATTAACATTCTAGAGTCATTGCACAATAAAACCAGAGATTCTTCTTTTCCTGTTCCTTCTCTATTCTCCTGTGCTTTTACTTAAAAAAAAAAGGTTAGATTGCTTTATATTCAGTAAATGAGAATGCTAGGGCATCTTGGATAATAAATTAGGGTTATTAACACCCTCCCTCTCCCCAATTGGTGGAAAGAGTTGTAAATTTTTCCCTTAAGCAATCAGGAACATCTTCTGAGGTCACAAAATCCTAATTTTAAAAGTCCTCATAGGTTATGGAGAAGGTCGGGTAATACTCTCTAAGAGTGTACTATCAACAAATGAAATTGAGATTAATAAGAAATGATGATGAGATCTGTGGTTTCCAGGTTAGAAACGAGGTATACAAACTACAAACGTATGCCGATGATTTGGCATTTACTCTAGAAGACCCACTATCTACAGGATTAAAATTATTAGATCAGATTACGATTTATGGCCAGGTAGCAGGCTTAAGCATAAATAAACAAAAGTCCCAAATTTTGGTGACAAATATGACCACCACTCAAAAAGTGGAATTAGAATTGAAACTAGGCATGTGTGTGGCCAAGAAAGCGTGATATTTAGGCATTCAGTTGTCTGAACGATGCTCAACGATTAAGACAGATAATTATATTTATTAATTGAAACAAATTGAAAAAGATATGGAAAATTGGACTAATAGGCAGATCTCACTTCTCGGCAGAGTGGCAATTGTTAAGACATATGTATTACCCAGGTTTACTTTCCTTTGCCAAACAGCCCCAACGAAACTAAATCGATAATTTTTTAAGGCATTAAACAAAATTACATCTAAATTTATATGGCAAGGAAAGAAGCCGAGATTTAGACTTAAAGTGATACAGGAAGCAAAAGAAAGAGGGGGCTTGGGCCTACCTTCTTGGGAAGGGTATTATTATGCAGCCTTGATGACTTGGATCGGAGATTGGATGTCCTTAAGAAGGAATAGGATATTAACCCTAGAAGGACATGATTTACCCCAAGGTTGACATGCTCCAAAAGAACATAGTAAATTTTTAAAACATCATTATATTCATGGTACACTAATCGAAGTCTGGGATAAGATAAAACACAGGTTTTATACTAAGATTCCTAGATGGATTTCTACTTTGGAAGCTATACAACACCCTAGGATTAGTAATAAGAATTTAAAACTAACATATAAGGACATTTTAGATTCAGATGGAAACATCATATCGAGACAAGATTTGCGAGAAAAAAGGTTTTGCACTAGACTGGTGGGTTTACCTCCAGATGCAATCACATTATAGGAAAGATAAGGAGAAGGAGGGTATTTATAGGGAAGATCAAGAGTTAGATAAGGTATTGTTAGGACCACAGAAAGGAATGCTTTCCAAATGCTATGAAATTTGAATGAGACCAGAAACGGATGAGGCCAATATTAGAGCATCTATTGAGCGATGGGAGGGGGACTTTGGATATAAGCTGGGTCTTGATAAATGGCAGGAGATTTGGGAAATTAACATTAAAATGGTTAAAGCAGTGTCTTATAAGGAAAATACCTTAAAATTGATTCACTGGTGGCATTTATCTCCTGTCAGATTATCAAAAATGTACCAAAATTGTCCACCAAATTGTTGGAAGTGTGGCTCTCAACACGGATCATTTTACCATTTATGGTGGGTATGTAATAAGGTACAGGATTATTGGAAGAATATTACATTTTAGATACAGCAAATTATGGGTGTTGAAATGGTCATAAGACCTGAAATATACCTCTTAGGAGTAAGACCTAGAGAGATCAATGGAAGTAATTGGAATATGGCTATGCATATAATTGTAGCAGCAAGAATTCTATGGGCACAATTCTGGAGGAGGAAGGAGGTACCCTCAGATACTCTTTTGATAAAAAAAATATTAGAATGCATTGAAGCTGACAGTCTTACAAGGATTCTGAAAGGGGAAAGAGAAGAAGATTGTTATCAAAAATGGGAAGCTTGGTATGGATGAGGAAAAGAAACAAAAAATGAATTGATGTAGATTAACGTGATAGCTGTCAACATTAGATTTAAGGAAGATATATGTATAGCGTTATAAAGATAAGACTTTGTGCTTTTGTTCTTTTTTTTGTCTTAATTTTTGGTTTGTTTACTTGGTCATTGTTATGTTTTGAATTTTGAATGTCTCTTAGATTTTAATATTTGAAAGCTAAATAAACATTATTTTTAAAACTCAAAAAAAATAAAAACCAAAATTGTTCAGACAATGGTTTACAAAGTAATTATTGCAGCATTTCAAAAAGAGGCTGTGCAGTTTCATTTTCCCCCACAGTAACGTTTACATATCAAAAGTGACTTACATTTTAATTTCTACTTCTTTCTGGTTATTTTCATAAAGACATGTCTATAAATTTCTAAATGATTGTTTTAGTTGTATTTTTATTATTCTTTCCCTTTTCATTTGTTGTCACCAAGTAATAACTAGGGCATGGAATAAAATGAAATACAGCTGGGTACCCTCTGCATCCTGTGAAGCAGGCTTCAGTGAAATTGATCTTTTTCATAGAACTCACATGCTCCTTGATTTCCAGCCTTATGCCACCAGATCAAACTGATTCTCTGGGGGATCTCAAAGATTAAGGGATTAAAAATATATTGGCTGAAATTTTTTTTGTAATACAGGAAAACATAAGCCCCTCAATCATCCTAGACACCTAGGTTGGACTCTTCTTCCACCTACTTGATAAGATCACCACCACAATTGTTCTGTGGATATGATTGCTGAAAGAAGGTAGGTGTTGTGACCTAGGCTTCCTGAGTCATTAAAACACATGAATAGTCCCAAAAACCTCTTTTATCGTAACAGCTGAGAATTACGTTCATTCCCAGCTGAGTCCCAATTAGTTTCAAAAAAAGTTCTTCAGGAGAAGTCTTTCATGATAATCACCAACCTTTATCTCATTTGACACGCTGCAAAGACCTTACTTGGCAAAGCCCCATGGAGTTCAGAAACAAACAAGAGATGCCAACATGAAACAGAGTTAACTATGTTGCTTTCCTGCAAAGCCTAAGTGCTTTTCCTTCTCTTTTAAACCTTATGGAAGGGTCCAATCATCTCCTGGCCTTACTCCCGAGTCGTCCCTTTTGTTTTAGCTGCTTTTGCTTTCTGGCAGCTCTGTGCATGTGTGCACTAGGAACAGGCTCCTCCTGTTCCTCTGCTTCTCTGATGTCTGACTCTGGAGACTCCAGAGACCGTACATAACTCCCAGATGGACGCAGAGCCCTTGTCCGAGTCTTCCCCAGCCTCCAGGACTGGCCCATGTGCCTCCCCAGTCTCCTCACTGTCCGACTCTGCTGCCAGCTCCGCAGGCTGCTGGTGGACCACAACAGTAGGTAGCAACATTATAGAAATCCATTGGATAGTACTGTTCCACCCACCTCCTCAGAATCATTACTTCCACCTAGCTATAACATAGACCTATGAAGAAAGACAAAATAAGATAGGTAATGTCTCAAGCAGTACAGCTTGACTATTACTACCCTGTTTTCCCCAAAATAAGACATTCCCTGATAATAAGCCCAATCAGGCTTTTGAGCGCATGGCAATAGGGCCAAGCGCTTATTTCAGGATTCAAAAAAGTATAAGACAAGGTCTTATTTTGGGGGAAACACGGTACAAACTACCATGTGACAAGGATTCTAAAAGTATCTTTTTTTTGTTTTAAAATAATATTTATTATAGTTTTATTTATTTGTATATTATTAAGCCTTTTTGAGGAAATTTTAACATATTGCAACTTATTAATTATTAAGATGCTTATCATTTATCTCACATATTACCTCCATTTGCATAACCAACTTCTTCCCTTTTTCTGCCCCCCTCCCCCTTTACAACTTAAATCCTATACCAGTTTAACCACTCTGTGCATCTGATAAAGTAAGTCGGAGTTTCCAATGGGAAGTCAACTCCTAAAAACATGCATATGGTTTTGCTATCTTCAAATTTTATACAGTAGTGGAAAAACCTCAAGGAAGAACTAGTCCAACGCTTTGCTCAGCAGGAAACCCTATACCATTTCAGATAGTTGGTTATCCATTCTTTTCTTTAAAACCTCCAGTGATGAAGCATCCACAACTTCTGAAGGCAAGCTGTTCCACTGGTTAATTGTCCTCACTGTTAGGACATTTCTCCTTAATTCCAGGTTGCTTCTCTCCATGACTAGTTTCCATCCATTGCCTTCTGGTGCTTTGGAAAACAAGTTGACCCCCTCTTCTTTATGGCAGCCCCTCAAATACTGGAATACTGCTATCATGTCACCCCAGTCCTTGCAGCTTGGAACCTAACTAATAATGCTTCTAAGGCTGACAGGCATCCCCCCTTACAGAAAGGTCAATCACCTGGAGAGAAAAGAAATTGTGAAAATTTTACAGTGGGGATTTCAGATACTGTACGTCAAAATCCTAACCCCCTCTTCCCCCCCCCTCCCAGCAGGACCTTTTGGCTTGTCCGGAAAGTCCTGGTGAAAATGGTTAACTAATCGCTCTGCACATATGTCCCAACTCTTCACCAAAGTAGTCTCTGACAAGGGGTATCCCTTCCATAGGACTAAGTACTGCAAGCAGCCTCTATATAGTCTGGAGTCTAGGATCTTCTCTACTTCGTAATGGGTCTCCCCTTGTATTATCAATCTAATATACTTTTTTTCTCTAGACTGGCCATACCCAATTCCTGCAACCATTCTTCATATGTTTTTGTCTCTAGGTCCTTAATCATCTTAGTTGCTCTTCTTTGTCCTTTTTTACTCTTTGCACTGTGGTTTCTTGAAACATGTCACAAGATTGTGGCATGTGATAGAAGAGAATGTAGTTCACTGTTGAACTGTGGAGTCTTTGGTGCTCTCTGATGGTTGCTTGCTTATAAACATTCATCACCCAACTAGGTACATCATCATTTTTGCATTTATTTCCTATCCTGCTCAATTCCACACTTTATTAAACCACCAACATTTATTTCCACAGCATGCGTGCAATTATTAATCAAGTATATGCTGTATTTAGTCAAGTCCAGCCATGTTTATTAACTGCTATCAAATACCATGGCTTTCAATTAAACCAATGCATAAGCTAGATGAGATTTATTGAAGTATCTTTGGGGAATGGGTAGCCAGGAGCTAATTATTGGCATTTTATGTTATCTAGAGTGCTAAAACATACATGATAGATATAGCTTCAGATAAAAGCATTTTGTTATCATTCATGATTCAAATAAAAAAACCCAATAGTTGTGTTGTTCCCTACTTTTCTAAACAATACTCTATAGCAGTCAAAATTAAATTTAAAAATTAACAAAATTATTTCTAATAGTGGAAAAAAACCTTAACTTGTTCAGATTGTTTGACTTTCTCAGTATCATGAAAACTAATATTAAACTATGATACTGCTGTCATTACATGGGAGGGTGAAACTCATGACTGGAGTGTAGTGCTGGAAGGATATAAACTGTTCAAAAAGTTCAGATCTCATAAAGGAGTGGATGAAATTGCATTATATGTAAGAAACCATTACATCAATGTCATCCATTCAGCCATGTCTGACCTTCAACCACTGTATGGATCAGCACTCTCCAAGAACCTCTGTCTTGTGCTGCCAAAGTCATCCCTGTGTCATCCTTTATAGTGTCCAGCTGGCAGGTCACTATAAAGCAGCCCTTCTCCTTTTTCCACTGATTACTCCCAGCATGATTGACTTTTCAAGTAAGTCAGATCTTCTGACATGATCAAAGTATGACAACCTCTGTTTGGAGATCTTAGCCTTAAGTAATATTTTTAGCAATAGCAATAGCAATAGCACTTAGACTTATATACCGCTTCATAGTGCTTTACAGCCCTCTCTAAGCAGTTTACAGAGTTAGCA
>JANHFM010000139.1:0-10421 GCA_032468115.1 Grayia smithii | reverse complement strand
GGGAGGGAGGGAGGGGGGAAGAAAGCCCTTGCTGTAAGCTCTCCCTCCCGCCCTCCACCTCCCCAAAGCATAAAGCCCTTAGACAGGGAGGAGCTTGGATGCAAACCGCGCCAAGGAAACATTCCTGAGATGCTTTAGAATTCCTGATGCTTTAGAATTCTGGCTCGACGTCAGCGGAGCTGCAGCACGCGGCGGCAGCGGCACGGTATATAAGGCAGCTCCCACTCCGCCTCTGCTCAGACAGGCAAAGGGCTCTGAGGAACGTCAGGCGGAAGAGCAAAAAAAAAAAAGGGGGGGAGAGAAAAAGAAAAAAAAAACAAAACACCACCCAGCAACCAACAGCCGAAAAGAGACCCGGTGCCTTCTCTCGCTTTCTCGAGAAAAGGAGCTAGAGCCGGTCGTGAAGGCGTTTAGCATTCCTCCAGGACTCGACCCGTCTTTGAAAGACACCGCCAGAGGAGAACGAAGCCCCGAGTCCTGCTGTTTTGCTCGGGTTTCTTCCCTCCCTCCTCTGCTTTTTTTTTTTTTTTTTTTCCTTCCTTCCTCCTCCTTCCTTCGGTTGGAGCTAAGAAAAAAGGACCGTATATCCGCAGCGTCTGGAAACGATTGAAGATGAACTCGCAGAAAACCAGCTGTTTGATCCTGGCTTTTGCCGTCCTTCAATTAGTAAATAGGGTAGGTATGGATTTTGAGTTCAAATTGGTGCAGGGGTTTCCCCCCCCCCCCTTCCCCTCGTTTATTTTCGATGAGAAATGTGCCTCTCTCCCTCTCTCTTTTAAATAAAGTTGCATGCCAGGAAAAAAAAATACAGCATGTGTGAATGTGTGTTGAAACAGGGGGCTCGCATTCCTATTCGGGTTTAAGAAATAACTCCAAAGTAAACCTATTCAATAACTTCCAGATGAAGAAAGTGCTTGAATGGCTGTAACTGAGTGAACTTCCTGAATGTTTTGCTTACTTAGGGGCAGGAAAACTGATGGGTTTAACTACCTTGTTTACAGTAGAAGTTGTATCTCATAGCTATGGTTCATTTGTTTCTCCTCCGCAGGTGATTTCTTCTTCCTGCCCAGACGCTTGTGAATGTCCTCTGGAGGTCCCCAAATGCGCTCCAGGAGTGGGTCTGGTTTTGGATGGTTGTAAATGCTGTAAAGTCTGCGCTAAACAGCTCAATGAGGACTGTAGCAAGACACAGCCTTGTGATCACACGAAAGGGCTGGAATGCAACTTTGGCGCCAGTTCCACAGCTCTGAAAGGGATCTGCAGAGGTAAGAAGCTGGCAGCTTGGCTCTTTTAATATCTCATTCATGCAGATACATACATTCTCGTCGTGAAGTTTAGCAATTTTCAGTCCATGTATGGTTATGCTTTGTTGTTGGTAGATTGGCAGAAGGGCATATTACTTCAGCAGTCTGGAATGCAATTCACTATGTCTGGACTGCAGTAACAGCACATAAGGAAAAGTGATTCCTGACTAACTTATTGTTCTAGCCTAGAGCTCTGGGGGATTGTAGGGCTCTTTACCCATAAACTGGATTTAATAGAGCAGGAAGGGGGGGAACCACTCTGCTAGAGGAGACTTGAAGCCCGACTTACGGTTTCTCTCTCTTTTTTTAAAACCTTTACAGCACAGTCAGAAGGAAGACCCTGTGAATACAACTCCAAAATTTATCAGAATGGAGAATTTTTTCAGCCCAATTGCAAACACCAGTGTACATGCATTGATGGAGCTGTTGGCTGCATCCCACTCTGCTCTCAAGAACTCTCCCTTCCAAATTTGGGCTGTCCTAACCCAAGACTAGTAAAAGTCCCTGGTCAGTGTTGTGAGGAATGGGTCTGTGATGACTCCAAAGACAACCTGGAACAGCTGGAAGGATTCTTTGGCAAAGGTTTTGATGTGGATGCTTCTGAAGGAGAATTGACCAGAAACAATAAATTAACATCCATGAAAAAAAGGCTGAGAATCTTACCAGGTGAGTTATAAATATTGGCTACACATTTTCCTCTGCTACCACGTGGTGATGGAGGTGGGGTTATCTATTGATGTCTACAGGCTTTTGCTATGCATGCTAAGTATGAGAAACTTACATTCTTTTCTTCCTTGTGTCTTTTAGTCTTTGAAACAGACATTCGCAGCCATTCATTTGAGAATCCAAAATGCATAGTCCAAACAACTTCATGGTCTCAGTGTTCAAAGACCTGTGGAACTGGAGTCTCTACGCGAGTCACCAATGATAATCCTGGATGTAGGCTAGTTAAAGAGACCAGGATATGTGAAGTGAGGCCATGTGGCCAGCCTAGTTACAACTCCTTGAAGGTAAATGGGTCTTCCTTATCGTCACTCTGTTCTGGTGTCATTTCTAGGTGGGTGGGGTGGGTGTCTTTTAGTCAAGAGTTTTGGCTAACCACACAATCTCTTTTTTTCCAGAAGGGAAAGAAATGCACCAAGACCAAAAAGTCTCAAATTCCAGTCAAGTTCACTTATGCAGGATGCTCAAGTGTAAAAAAATACCGCCCGAAGTACTGTGGCTCATGTGTGGATGGCCGATGCTGCACTCCTCAACAAACCAGGACTATCAAGGTCCAGTTCCACTGTGATGATGGAGAGACCTTCACCAAGAATGTCATGATGATCCAGTCTTGCAGATGCAGCTACAATTGTCCCCATGGAAATGAGGCATATCCTAATTACCAGCTATTCAATGACATCCACAAATTTAGGGACTAAGTGGTGTACAGGCTTGAGAAGGATTGTAATTAATATCTGACTTTATTTTTGAAGTACCAGTGTGGAAAAAAATGAACTCTTATTGAAGTGATGCCTTTACCCAGTGGAGGGCAACATAGAACAACAAGGAGGGACTGTGTGACTGGTTACTCTTACAAAAGTCTGAGCATACTTAAAGCTTCATAGTACTGGAGCAAATTTACTGCTTCAATTTGGAGCACTTGTGATTACTGATTTCTGTTTCTATCTGTTTATGCAAAGTTTTGTCTGTTTGGGCAGTGAAAACCTTCAGTTTCTACTGTTCAGCATAGCATCATATTTTTGTTGTTTGAAAGTCATGTTGAAAGTTAACACTCCTTTCCAAGGTGGGCACTTTTGGAGTGCCCATCTATGGCAGCTATAAGCATCAGCTACATATTTCATATCAACAAACAGAAATTGGATGTTTTTAAAGCTGAATATTTTATTTATCAAAATGTAGCTTTGTTCTTGGAGGGAGAAAAAAAACAATACTGGAATAAGTTGTAAATAATTTAATTTTATATTCAATGAATTAAAGTTTATTTATAGAATTAATCATTTAATAAAATATTTACCTAATTTCAGTCAATATGATTTAAACTGATGGGGGAGCGGGATAAGCAGGATCATAATTCTATCTACTGTGTAGCACTTTTAACATATAAAATGAGTCTTGCTTTCAAATAAACATGCTCACGATAAATATAAAAGTTCTGCCATCTTACCAGGGTCCTGGAGCTAATCATTCTTTCAGGAATGAAGTGGAAGAGTTAGAAATATTTCATAAGAAACCCTCTTTACCTGTAATCTTTAAGCACCCTGTTTCCCAGATCAGTTCTTGATCTCTAATCAGGATGTGCCTTCTTAACAACTATGCTGATCAACCACTGCTTTTTGGTAGAGAGCCTGTTAATTTAAAACATGTTCTACTCATGATTCAGTGAAGTAGAGAGCAGCAGCTAAGCAGGACAGTGCTTTGTATGATTTCTGCGGTTACTTCCTGCAAGTGAATGGGCTCTTTGTGTGCTTTTCTACAGTCTGCAGGAGGTGGTTTCTCTAAATTCAAATTTAAATGAGGGTGAAGCAATTACTGGTCTTACTAAAAGTAAACACGTTATTAAAGAAAAGAATGCCAGGAATTCATCTCATTTTTTGCTGCAGGCTAAGAGCTAATCTCTCCTTTTGATTTCCCCTTTACCTGCAAAAATATAAACCTTTGATCAGGCAAATAACTAAAGAGGTGGGCACAGAATTTTAAGACATTTTTGTCCCATTGACGCCATGCAACATTCTTCTCTCATTAATTTCCATAATAATTGAGCAGCAAATCTCATTAATATTTAACCTCCAGTTGCAAGGATTAAGACTGATGGATTTGGAATTCTTCTACATTATCTAATGGGGTTTAATGGCCTGGTGAATAAGCCACACACAATCTAGAAGCTACCCAGTCTAAACTGGAGCACATTAGTTAGTTGTTGCCTCATTTACTCTAATTCTGATGTAGATGTATTATCAAGTGTTTTCTTTTGCAAAAAGCACTGTTGCAGAGAGCATTGGCACCAGTCAGCTTCAGGGAGGTTGGAAATAAATCAGTGAAAATATAAACAGTTTAATATTTAGAAAGAAATTCTGGGAGGTACCTCTCTTCCCATAACCCAGTGCAGACCAGGTATACTTACTGATGGCAGATTGCTGGTAGCTCAATAGAAGAAACCTGATGAGACTGGATTGGAATGCAGACTATTTAACCTGGCTAACTGAGTTGCATGCAGAATGGAACTTCACCCTACAATGTTGTCTTCAGGTTCTAATCACCAATACTACTACACAGATAAAAATTGATTTCCAAGGCCCTTGTGGGATAGCAGTTATGTTTAAGATGTGGACTCACCAAATACCTATTATTCCATTGTTAACCTGGAGAGGAAAGGTGGGAGTGTAAGGCCTTAAAAGTTGTGGGCTTAAATGGCTCAAAGTCCATGGGAACAAATCTATTATGGTTAACCACCATGTTAGTTAAGGGAAATCCTCCCTGATTACTGGCAGTGTAGCTTTGAATAATTAGATGTTAAGGCTATCAAGAACATTGCTTGACATCTACTTTATGGCCTTTTGAAGTGTTTGACTGGCCTCTGTTGGCAGCCAGAGTATAAACAGTGAAAAATTATGCTAAGTCTGGTTTACTAAATGACAGGGTAGTCATATCACGAAATCGAAAAGCAACAAAATACAGTTGAAGAGTTGCAGGAGGCTTCACTGGGCATTTGAAAGTATAGATCTCTTGCTCAGCCTTTTCTAACTTTTAATTTCATGTTGATATTCACTGCCTCTCAAGAAGAGCAAATAATAGCTTGCCCTGTCCTTTCTCCAGGGTAGTGGATTGTTCATTGTAGACAAGGATACAAGATATGAAAGGAGGAATAGCAGGAATTAGGAGGATGTATTTACATTCAGGGAGAGGGCTCACTGGCAACATCTTGTCTAAGGATCCCACAAATCGAAAATAATCACTGAAAGCATGCCTCTTTTAAAAATAATGAATGCACCTCCCACAATTCTTACTGGAAAGCAAGTAATTCCTTCCAACCTTATAAAAATACAATACATTTCCACCAAATTGTGCAGCATACACTTTTTAAAAAACTAAAAAACTTTTTGAAAATCTATTCCAATGTGATAAAGTTACTATATATATATATATATATATATATATATATATATATATATACACACATGACATTGCTACTGATTCAGAATGTTACTGTCATAACCCATCAACATTTGTAATACCGCATATAATATTTACAATGATTTTCTTTTTAGAAATATGCATTCCTGGTATATGTTAACCTATAGATATAATACTTTATAATCAAACTACAAATTATTTGAGGGAGATGGACGGTTCAGAAATATGAAATTTAAGCCAACCAACCAACCAGCCAACCTACCAATCAACCAACCAACCAACCCATAAATTCAACGGTTTATCTCACTTCCATAACAACATTTAATTCAGTGATCAAGATTATTTGGTAATTTCTGGAATTTAAGATAATTTGGCCCTGAGTCTTAATTGCATTTAAAACTGTCTATGCAATATTTTGTTAACAAAGTATGAAATTCACTGGAGCTTACCATGCTGGGTTTCCATTTAATCCAGAGAATGAAAATACATGCTCTGCATGTTGATCTATTTGTTAATTTGTTTCTTATGACAACATGGATGCATTTGTTGGCACAATTTTTGCAGTTTGTTAATTCACAGAATGTCACTGTGAATTTCTGTTCTGCACTTAATTTAATTCATACAGTATTTCAGATTAAATTAAAATACTTCTCTTTCAGCCATACCTGGCAACAATGAACTTTGCCTTCCAATTCTATAGCTGAATGTTACTGAGAGTCAATGTATCAGTAAACAAGAATAAATTATCATGTACAGGAGATGGATTTGGAGTCCTGCACACTTTAAGGGCTATAATAATCTTCTGCTTATCCAGATCAGCTGTTGGTCTACAGTCCAATATTTAGACTGCAAATGGCTCCCAAAGGTTTTCAGCAGAGGCGTTTCCTAGATTAGCTATCTGCAATGTTATTAAAACCCGAAGTGGTAAGAGGCTAAACCTAAAGTGTTCACTGATCCTCTGCTGGACTATGGATTCTCCCGTTTTATGGGATTGTCTTTTGAAAAATATGTACGGGTGATTTTCATATTTTATTATAGGGATTGTTCTAAAAGCAATATATTAAAAAAGGCAACGTGCTTATGGATAAGCCGGGATTTTTCAGCACAGAGATTCAGTCTGTTGGAATGTGATTGTTTAACCTTGCTGGCTTTTGTAACCACTCTGTCAGAAAAATTATTATACTGCTCTTCACATCCTTTTAGACAAAGCCAAAGTCCTAGTAATTTCAATGCTCTCAGTGCCTCCCACAGGCAAAAAGGTAGGTTGCAAATCTCAATACAGTTAAAATATGCATTTCCCCAGTTTTCATTAGCAGGAACAACCAATAGTAAAACCTTATTTCTCAAAATAAACCCGTAAAGAATATAACAATAAAATATAGGCTCGGTTGTAAGAGCATCTTTAAAAATGAACTACATTTAACAACATTAATTTTACCAAAATAATGATCTGTCCAAGATCACAGAATTTCATCGTGTTGGCATTTTACTGAGTTCCGTTCTGATATTTCTAATTGATCTGGCATACAATAGTACACACTTAAGTGTAGCTGTACGATCCTTATGTACAGGTAGTCTTCAATTTATGACAATGGAGCCCAAAATTTCTGTTGCTAAGAAAGACAGTTGTTAAGTGAGTTTTGCCTCATTTTACAATCTTTCTTGTCACAGTTGTTAAGTGAATCACTGCAGGTGTTAAGTTAATAACACGGTTGTTAGATGGATCTGGCTTCCCCATTGACTTTGCTTGTCAGAAGGTTGCAAAAGGTGATCACATGACCCCTGGACACTGCAACCATCATAAATACATGCCAGTTGCCAAGCATCCAAATATTGATCACTTGACTATGGTGTACGGTGCTGCAACAATCATATGTCATTTTTTTTTCAGTAGTTATAACTTTGAACATTTACTAAATAAATGATGGTTCCTATGATGAATAACAACAGACACAAAACCAGTTTACCAAAGATCTAGCATAATATAGAGATAAGTACAGAAATCCAAAACCAACCCATAACATCTGAAACCCCCATATATTATGAACTCAATCTGCTTTATACAAGCATTGTGACAATATAATGACACACTGTGAAGCATGTCAAAGAAACAAGATAGAAATATGACCATTTTAAAAAACATATCTTTTTCTTGAATGTTGAATACTTGAATACTACAGCCAGATTTTCCAAGATGTTAGAGTCTGAAAGGCTTTCTTGCTGGCCTAGTCAAAAATTATTTTGCAGACACAGTTCATCATTTTATTAGCCACTCTATGATGAAAATGTTTACACTTGAAAAATGTTCCTCTATATTGGAGTAGGTAACATGGCATTTGATGAAGCCTGTCATGTGTATCTACAATTATTTCCACACTTAACTGACCCTTTGACATTTCAGCCATTTCTTATTTCTTGAAAAACATCATTGATACAATGCAGAGGTAGTATTCAGCCGTTTCGCACCGGTTCACATGAACCATTGGTGGAAATTTGGCCAAGGTTGCCGAACTGGTAACAATGACCAGCTGGCCATGTCCCCGAACCAGTCCCCCGGTTGCTACTCACTCACCCTGCCCACCATGTTCGTTACCATGTTCTTCACCCATGTGCATCCCATTGCCTTGCAAGACCAATGGGATGTGCATGTGCAAAGAACATGGCAGTGATGGCAACAGCTTTTTCTGCAACCTCCGGTAACTTTCGGCAGCCTTCTTTGCCAGCCGCTTTCCAGCAGTGGTGGCTGGCTGTGGGCCACCGAAAACACCCATCAGCTTGCCTTCCGGACTGTGGACCAGCCACCATGGAAGGTAATCAGCCCAAACAAAGAGGGGGGGAGGAAGTGGGGCTAGGCCCAGGGCCACTAAATGAGGGGAAAAGGCAGTGACTGGCAAAGGGAGGGCGGGGGTAGAGAGATGGAAATTCCAAAAAATTTCCTACTTTTTCCTGTGGGTGTGGCTAGGTCATGTGACTGAATGGGTGTGGGCGTGAGTGATATCAAGTTGTCCATGCCCACTCAGTCACATGCCCACCCACCTAGCCACAACCACCAAACCAGTAGCGAAAATTTTTGAAACTCACCACTGATACAATGCCAAGCAATCAACATCCTGGCTTCTATACTGAGAGAAAATATTACTGGGATAATATCGCAAGAAGCACGACCTTTTATGAAACTGCTGTTCCTGAAACGTTGATAACCATTCTCTTTTCTCTTCATTGATGCTATGTCTACTGGCCCTTCAGGGAACAAGGGCCTCCAGAAAAATCAAGACACAATTCTAACATTGACAAATCGGTGGTGGAATGGAGGAAAGGAGATTTTCCTTCCTACTCTTAGCTATGTAGATCTACTGTATGCTCAGCTATCATGCAATGCTTAGGCCAAAGGGGTCGAAGAACTTTTGTCTACACTAAAGTAGTAGAGTGTAAGAGGTAGAAGATGCAGCCCAGAAAGACATGAAGCATATTGTATCCCTACTCCACGGCACTTAGACAAGGGTAGAAGTCATCGTTCAGAGCAGAAGTGGGGAACTATGGCCCCTTTATGAATTGTGGACTTTAACTCCCATAATTCCTGAGCAAGCATGGCTGGCTCAGAAATTATGGGAGTTGAAGTCCACAAGTCATAAAGAGCCCATCATTCCCCATCTCTGGTTTAGAGTGTTCAGAAATAATCCAGTGCCTCTTCAGCTGTGGTGCACCAAAGAGTATCTTTATCTTCCAATTGGATTGTGCCAGGTCACCTAGCATGCTAGCTTTAGTTTGCAAATAATTCTTTTTACATCAGGTGTTCTGTTTCTATGTAGATCCCATTAGATCAACCTCTCTTGGAATTTTAGCAAGCATAATTTGCTCTTTCCATCCTAAAATCAAAAGCAGATTCACAGACAACATTTTCTCAATGTTATGGAATTAAAGGGGGGAAAAAATCACTGAGGTTAGAATGGCAATTAACATTCCTGGGAAGTATGCAGTTTTCTCCCATTATTCATGTGCCATTCTTCTTGTCTCAGCACTCAAATACATTATCTCTTTACAATTTTCTCACTTCTGATCACCTTGACCAATTCTTTCACTGCTGCTCCAGACCCATATTTATTTTGGAAATGTTTTAACGATTACTTCCTAACTGGGAATTGTAATTCTATGAGAGATTACGGTAATAAAATGATCACCAAGCTGCAATTCCCAAGAGTATTTGGAAGGAAAGCAATTTCAATTATGAGATTTTTGATGTACACTTTTAACATTGGGTGAGGCCTATTTAGTTCCTCTATGTGGGGCTGATTGAAGGGAAATCCTGGGAGTAAGAGTGGGTTTGAATTTCAGCTCTAAGGATAAATGAGAAATAAGAGTTTCCTTGTGGGCTTCAATTCCATATTGAATTGGCTGGGAGCCACAAGGGGCCACCCTTGTTCTACAACAGAGTAAAAGAGTAGAGAAGCCTTCTCATTAAGGGAATGTGCTAGATCATGTCAGTTGAAGCAACAGTGATTTACTACTGGGTGTTTATGTGATGTCACTGAATAGCAGGGACTTCCCTCCTCCCTCCGTTCTTTCCTCCCAACATTACAAATTACATGAGGAATTTTATGTTGTCATTGTAGAGGCTAAACAGGAAAAAACACACAATACGAGAACACCCAAGCCTTCACTTGTTTTATCCACAATCATATCCATACACGTCACTTGTGCTGTCTCCAACATTTGGACCACAACAAAGTAAATCTCTTAATTTATTAAAACTTATTAAACGTCTGCAATACACTATATCTTTGGACATGCTTTCAAGAAAACAAGACATCAAGTTAAGGCATTTTGGATAAAGATATGGTGGATTGTACAAAATGTATTTAAGAAGAAAATACTGTTTGAACCACAATTGTTTTTATTAGGTATCACGAATGGACTAAATACAATAGAGACTAAATTGATGTTGAACTTTGTTACGGCAGCGAGACTTTTGATTGCGCAATATTG
>JANHFM010000137.1:0-10202 GCA_032468115.1 Grayia smithii | reverse complement strand
CGAGAGAGTATGCACCAAGACAAATTCCATGTGTGTCCAATCACACTTGGCCAATAAAGAATTCTATTCTATTCTAAAAAAAATAATATATATGAAGGAAGACAAACGGGAGGAAACAAGGAAACAAAGGGACAATAAGGACAAATATATCTACAGAAGAACAAGGGGGGGAAATGTAAATAATAGAAGATTACCGTTACGAGATTGCTGTTAAAAAAAGGAATATATATATATATATATAATATATATATTGTGTTTATGTTTCTTATGTCTTGTCATTTTAAAAAAATAAAAAAAAATATTTTAAGAGAGAGAGAGAGAGAGAGAGAGAGAGAGAGGGAGGGAGAGAGAGAGAGGTTGCTGGGGACAGGGTGTAACGAGGCAGTCCACTTACCTATTTGGGGAGTTCTTTTGAGAGTAGCTCACATCCCTCTCAGGGATAATAGGATAATTAGAGGAGGACTGAGAAGGGCAATTTACTTCCTCCATTTCACCAAAGAGATCCAACACAAAGTCACAGCCTGCTAAGTCCTGCCACTTGTTGCCTGTGAACATTGATAGGGACCATCCGCGAGGGACTGTATCCAAACCCCTGAGATCAACAAAATTAGGAGACACAGTGTCACAGGAGGTAGCAGAGGATGCTATGAAGCAGTGAAAAGGACCAGGAAGATGGTATGAGTTGGAGAAGGGAGGAAAAGCATATGTTCTTCCTCCAGCTTCTGCACTACTTCTTATGCGCTAATTAACATCTTGCATAAACAATATGTGTAAGAATATCATAAAATGCCCCAGAAAAGCTAATTTATCATAGAGTTGATGCAACTGAGATACAGTTGGGCTTTTGCAAATTAAATAAAGTCCAAATTAAATTAATTATTCATTAATTAATATCCAATGGATAGTCCATTAATATCAAATCTCTCACTGCAGAAGAGTCACCACTGAATAAGTAGTAAGGGCCACTGAATTCAGACGATTGTTTCAAGAGTAAATTTTAACAAATTTTAAAAACAAAATTCTGCTTTTCACAAGCTTTTGAATGACCTTGAGAAGGCTATAAAGTAATAAAGCATAGTTTTATATTTGTTTGGATGAGTCTTTAAGGGAACAGGAGATCTTTGTTGGAGACTAGAAATTCTATCAAAGAATACAGTCTTTTTGTCTTTAGATTACCTTGAGTTCAGGATCCAGCCTGCGTATTGCTCTCCTGTGGTCCATGATTCTACTTCTGCTGAAATCCTCTCCTCTAAACCAAAGAAAGAGTTTAGAAACCATGAATATAATCAACAAGAAAATCTTGCTATACTGTATAGTGCATGCCAGCTAGTCATATTTCTTTCCTATTCTCCGCACTCCTCAAAATATATTGTTTCATATATATGTTTAATTCTGCAAGGCACCTCTCTTGTAGGTCACAGGATGCCATCCTGATAATTGAAAGGACTGAAAAAAGTAATTGGGTGTACCAGGTTACAGTGTGAGCAGCTCACTGTAGAGACAAAGTGAGATTGAGCACTTATATATTTACTCAGAAATATTGTAAGCTCTGCTTAGGTATTCCATGCCACCATGTTTTTACTCCCTACTATAGCCTCAATTTTAAAACATAAAGCAGACCGAGGTTCAACTATTATGTCTCTTTCTTCAACCTATCTATCATAGAGGACAGGGAGACACTGATTTCATGGTGATACAACGGGATGACTCCTGTATTTTATTACTGTAATGGCCCAGTCTGTTCTCATCCCCTGGATTTCTGACTTTGCTCTCATGCTAACATTGCATTATAAATTACAGTGGGACAGGAGACTCTTGTCTCTCTGTAGACCAAAGGAAAACAATGGAACATTTTGTATGAAGGTTTGTTGCACTAGCAGTTTTGCTAATTAGATTAAAACCTTTGGAACAGGGAGCTTCAGTACATTCCACATACTGTTCCACAGTCCATAACCCTATTCCCGCATTTTAAAGTGAGATAAGAAACAATGGATGAAAACTAATCAAGGAGAGAAGCAACCTGGAATTAAGGAGAAACTTCCAAACAGTGAGAACAATTAACCAGTGGAACAGCTTGTCTTCAGAAGTTGTGGGTGCTTCATCACTGGAGGTTTGGAGAAGAGACTGGACTGAAATGGTGTAGGGTCTCCTGCTTGAGCAGTTGGTTGGCCTAGAAGACTTCACGATCCCTTCCAGCTCTATTCTGATTGACTGATTGAGTGCTGAATAGGAAAGCAACAATTACCTTCATAAGTGTAGACTTCCAGCACCATCTTGCCTTTCCTCTGATTGGCAGTCCATTCCAGGCGCGTGGGGGGGAAACTGCGGGATAGCTCCGAGTAACTCTCTATCAGCTTCATGGAGGTTAAGAGTTTGCGCTGGCACATTCCGTTGTAGCCTTCCAGACCATGATCTGACACAAACCTACATTCCAGCAAATGAAGAGCCTTCAGTAACCACTGCTGCTATTTCAATGCTTCCCGAAACCCAGGAAGGAAAAAGCCCCACTTCTTACTTCAGCAGAGGCTTCTCCAGAGCTGGTGAAGGTGTGAAGGCACTTAGGAGGGTAGCCATCAATACCCAACCTCGTTGGCATTGCACCAGATCTGGGTTTTTCCACAGCTGGGTGATCACTTGGCTCAACAGCTCATTGCGTAGGGGGAGGCTGGCCAGTCCCCAGCTTGCTATGTAGTTCCCTAGAAGCTGTTCATGGATGTCCTGCAAATCCCGGTCATTGATGAATCGCAAAACCTGCAGGAAGAGGAAGGGATGTACAATAAAAACAAGGGGGCATTGATATCAGATATAGATGGAAATATGAGAGTAATCTCATCTCTGACCCCTTTTTACCATCCTTGCAAGAAGTCAGGGCTTGGTTATCCCCTGGGCACAAGAGCCTGGGACTCCCAAAATTCAAAGAAAGTTTTAGGGCACATACCCCATCTATCGTATAGAAATTAGGATTACATTATGGAACCTACACACTGGGCAGAATGCAAGCACAGAATCAATTTATTGTTCTATTTTGGCAGACTATAATTCTGTAAATGTCCCAAAACTTCAGCCTTTTTTGAAAATATAATTCTTCCTCTCTAACACTAAACCTAAACTGGAGATGCCAGGAATTGAACCTGAGACTTTCTACATACTAAAATATGAGTTCTGCCAGTAATCTATAAGGTCTGGAGATTGTTTTCCTTTTCTATCCATGTTAGCAAAGCCGCCCGGAGCCACCCGAAGCCGCCCGGAGCCGCCCGGAGTCCTTTGGGAGTTGGGCGGCATATAAATTTAAATAAATAAATAAATAAATAAATAAATAAATAAATAAATAAATAAATGTATTAGTTTATTTTTCTTAT
Source organism: Grayia smithii (assembly GCA_032468115.1). Taxonomy (NCBI): domain Eukaryota; kingdom Metazoa; phylum Chordata; class Lepidosauria; order Squamata; family Grayiidae; genus Grayia; species Grayia smithii. The sequence goes on along the minus strand of JANHFM010000137.1, from coordinate 6,843 downwards.
TGCAGCTGACCAAGAAATGTAGCAGGAGGTAAGCTGATATATTGATTGTTAGGAATTTAGGATTAGTGTCCTATTCCTATTCTTCCTTTTCTGTTTCTATCTTCAGAATATTACTTGTAATATATCTAAGTATGAGCAACAGTAAAATGTGGTTTTCCTTCTTTTTATAAGAAAAAAAAATCCAATTAAAATGTTTAAAGAAAATAGTATAATTAACAATGATTAAAAAGCAAGTTTTCTTCTTCCAAGATCATAAAATTATGACATATCTAGTTACATAACATAAACACATGATAAAGGTAATATATTAATTACATTGTTCCTGACATTCTTATCTTATCAGTTGCTTCTTTGAATGACATTACACCCAAGTAATGAACCACTTTCTGTACAGGCCCACTAGATAAGAACAGAAACCTGAGGACAGATAAGGACTACTCAATATGTTTTAAAAGGCCATATGAAGTTTCTGGACAGTCACTTATCAAAGGTCTATTATGATAGCTTCCCAGTCATACTTTACCCACAGAAAGGTTGTCTGAACCTTTAGGCACAATTTTAAACACAATTTAGATAACAGATCCCAAGTAATCCTGTGGTCTCTGGATAAAAAAATGCTACATAATAATAATTGTGAAAACAAACGAGAGGCAAGATTTTGTTGGGAATAGCCAGAGAAGCTGCACAGGGCAGAAGAAACTCAAAACTGAGTTTTCAAAATTGCTCCCCCAGCTCCTTCTGTCCCATTCTTTTCACCAATAGGTCCATGCTGCACTGAACAGTAGAAAGAAGGGGAGACTGGCAAACAGCCATATGTATATAAGAAGATGTCTTTACTAAAGATATACCCATTCTCCCATCTGACCTCTGAAATCATTTCTGAAAAGAGAAGATAGGGCTCAGACACTTGTACAGGATTCAGTTTAGGCATGAGCACAAACCTTTCTTGTTATTCTTAACTGCTGAAACCCACTTTTTCTAAATTCCATTATAAGCCATTGAACTACAAATGCATTTAGAAGACGTTGGGCCTGGTTTGGTCATCTGGAATTCCCTTCCTTGGAAGCTCCTTAAAATCCTTTTGTCACAGAACAGGAGTAAAAGCCTGAGAAGACCTTGAGGTTCCTGGAAGCTCCCTCTAACCCAGTGGTTCTCAATCTTCCTAATGCCGCAACCCTTTAATACAGTTCCTCATGTTGTGGTGACCCCCAATCACAAGAGGAGCAGTGTCTCAGTTCCTAAGACCATTGGAAATATGTGTTTTCCTATGGTCTTCAGTGCCCCCTGTGAAAGGGTTGTTCGACCCCCAAAGGGGTCCCGACCCACAGGTTGAGAACCACTGTGTTAGATACTCCTTGACTTACAACCATTGAGCCCAAACTTTGTTGCTAAGCAACACAGTTGTGAAGTGAGTTGTGCCCCATTTTAAGACCTTTCTAGCCACAGTTATTAAATGAATCATTGCAGTTGTTAACTTAGTAACACGGTTGATAAGTGAGTCTGGCTTCCTCATTGAGTTTGCTTGTCAGAAGGTTGGAAAAGATGATCACATGACCCCAGGACACTGCAACCATCATAAAAATTAAAGTTGCCAAGCATCCAATTTTTGATCATGTGACCATGGGGATGCTGCAACGGTCATAAATGTGAAAACCGGTAACTTTTTTTAGTGCCATTGTAACTTCAAATGGTCACTAAATGAATGTTTGCAAGTCTAGGATTACTTGTAGTTATAAAGTAAAAAAGAGAGGATAAAAAAAAATTATTGGCAGTATGAATGTGGTTTGCCTTCTTCTTCAACTTCCCCAACTGGCCTTTTCTCTCTTAAAATTCTGGGATTATCTGGTGCTATCCAATTCAAATTCAAATAAAACCTGATTCTGCTGAGCTCCTGAGTATGAGACCGAGTGTATGGTATAATGCATATAAACTCTCCTTCTCACTTTTGTTTTGCTTTTGGGTGGTAATTTCTGAAAAAAATTACTGGCATTCTGGGATTCTTTAAAAGCATAAACCAGAATTCAGTGGGGAGCAATTTAAACTGCTTAATTACCAAGTTATTTAAAACTTTTTGCACAGAGTAACTAGGTTTAATTTACTTCATTAATCAAAAATGATTTGCATATGATTCTGGGGTTGCAAGGCTAAAGTGTGTTTGTGAATTTGACTACTACTGTTAGCCTACAGATAGGATATGCAACATAGATGTGTTAATTATGGAAAGTAGTTCAATTAGCTAAAAGCATATTGTACCAACCCATATAATAACTTATTGGATAAATCATGGTTAATCAAATCCTGACTAGAGGTGAAGACTGCCCATTTATAAAACCTTCCTGCCAATTTAGACAGGTTTTCCATCAAGCTTAATCTTGCGATTCAAAATCAAGAACCGGGAGGGAGAAAGAACAATAGAAAGCGCGCGCCTTCGGTTGCGTCACCACTTTGTCCAGTCGGCGCCATGAATTGAAACATTCCATGCTCCATTGCGATTGGCAGAAGTACCCACGTGGTCCTAAATAGACCCATTTTTTCTGCCATTAGCAATGTAAAGGGAGGGAGGGGGCAGGAGAAATACTTATCGTCTAGATTAGGAAATGCGAGAGCCATTACTTCTAGCGGCAGAAATAAGAGGGGGAAAAGAGGCTATTCAAAAGATGGCATGAAATCAGAACCAGCCTAAATAGCCCCGGGGTGGGGGGAGCGAATCGAACCATTCACGTTTCTCTTTCTCTTGAGAGTTGCGGGCCAACGGGAAAGTCTCGATAAACATTATTAAGAGTTTCCTGGAAACGGCTTAATTTTTAAAGGATGCTTCGTTTTAATAGTGATATTTACATACAATTTACACCCACAAGCGAAGACGTTCAACATCTACACTCGTATCCCTAAGCGAACACAGCTCTTTTTATGAACGCGTGGGTGGCCCTGATAAGGGCCTTTTTAGATCAATTAAGATGAAATGTATATGCTTATCCACCAAAACCGTACAGAGTACGACCTTGGCGTTTCAAAGCATAAACAACATCCATAGCAGTCACAGTCTTTCTCTTCGCGTGCTCGGTGTAGGTCACAGCATCCCGAATAACGTTCTCCAGAAAGACCTTCAGTACACCGCGAGTCTCTTCGTAAATCAAGCCCGAAATACGCTTCACACCTCCACGGCGAGCCAGACGGCGTATAGCAGGCTTAGTGATGCCTTGGATGTTATCCCGGAGCACTTTCCGGTGCCTCTTGGCGCCCCCTTTTCCAAGACCCTTTCCGCCTTTCCCACGACCAGACATGACAAAAGCGATCAGTAGCACCTCCGAACGAAACGTAGAGCAATATGAGTGTGGAGCGCAAGAGCAACGTTTATATAGCACTTTACCCGACCTGAGTGAGAACTTGAAGAGGGGCGAACATCACTTTCGGCCCCTCCTCCTTAAGTATGATACTCCTAAGAGGCGGGCTTTTCCATCAATAAATCAACCAGGAACTGGAATGTGACCAATCAGGTTCTTCATTTATAAAGAAATGTGTTACAAAGTCGCAACTTTTCTTTTTATGCTCACAAAGCACTGTAACTTCATATACAAGCTGGTGTACAACTTTTTTTTTGAAGTTAGTTACAAAAACGTTTTTGAGATTGAATGCACTTCAGGAAATTGGGAGTTGTGAATTGTAACAAAGCCGTTTACCCAGGAAGATTTTAAAAACATGCCGGCAGAAATATTTATTTTGTGTATTGTATTTCTTTTCGCTTTCAGTACTCCGTTCCAACGTTTTATTTTGGTGTGATGGCCAACGGTGCCTCACATATCCTTAGTAAAAAAAATCATTTTTATTTTATGAAACAGTTCTTTGGTAATGTTTACTATGTATTTTTTTTCTTCCTTAGATTTAAGGATACCTCAGATAGTTTCATGCTTGGATAACATTGTCTCATGATCTTTCCTGAAAATTGGGTTACACCATATCGGCAACACCGATCACTTTCACATCCCTTCGTTACATCCTAACGAGGGAAACAGCATTGCAATTAGATCATCACAATGCGCAGTGCCAACGTTAGACCTGATTGGTTAGAAATGAAGTCACCACCCAATCCCTATGCAGCCCGGGTTATTTTTTTTAATAAATCATAGCTTTCTCAACCAATAGGCAATTTTAAGGAATTGCAAAGGTTGCAATAGTTCTGCACATCTGCATTCATTCATTATAGTCGTTGTCTGGACATTTTCCTCCGTCGTCCACTATCGTGAGGATATATTAAACAAGATTGTGCATAAATCAGGGAGGAATATCCGGGCAATAATAGTCGCAGCAAGAACGAAGGGCAGCGCTCTCCCTCTGGTTTTGAGGGAGAATATGGCGCTATGTAAAATTCACCAAGTATTTTATTTGCGCATTCCCTGTCCAACATTTTGCGCACAAGAACCCATTCTGGGTTCCTACCTACGGTTAGGGAAGTCATTTGCTATTATTGATCGCAGAACAGAAGCCACAGGGGACATTTCCCACCCACCCACTTTTGCTTCAATATCCAAAAACGGCGCTCGGGAGAAACGAGACTTTGGAAGGCCCTACGACCTTCCCAGGAGTCCTTGTGGAAGGATTTCAAGCAGGCACTTCAGACGTACCGAACTGTTCCCCCATTAAAAAGGGGGCTGCCTTAAGCACGGCGAGTGCTTGGACTCAAATGAGGTCAGCTCTTTTCAAGAAAAAGTGGGTGGCTCTTAAAAGAGCCTTTGGGATCGAAAATCACGGAAGCCGCTTCACTTCTTCTTAGCAGCCGCCTTCTTGGGCTTGGCCACTTTCGCCTTAGGAGTCTTGGGCTTGGCGGCCTTTGCCTTCGCCTTCACCGCCTTGGCTTTGGCGGGACTTTTAACTGCCTTTTTGGGCTTAGCTGCCTTGGCCTTCTTGGGGCTCTTGGTCGCCTTCTTGGCTCCCGCGGCCGGTTTCTTGACCGCCTTCTTGGGGCTCTTCTTGGGGGCCGGTTTCTTGGGCTTCTTGGCGGAGCCGGCCGGCTTCTTAGCGGCGGGCTTCTTGCCCTTGAGGGCCGGCTTCTTCTTGACCACCTTGTCCTTGCTGCTTTCTTGCTGCTGCTTCTTGTTGAGCTTGAAGGAGCCCGAGGCGCCCGTGCCCTTGGTCTGCACCAGCGTGCCTTTGCCCACCAGGCTCTTCAGCCCCAGCTTGATGCGGCTGTTGTTCTTCTCCACGTCGTAGCCGGCCGCCGCCAGGGCCTTCTTGAGCGCCGCCAGGGACACCCCGTTGCGCTCCTTCGAGGCGGCCACCGCCTTGGTCAGCAGCTCGGTGACGCTGGGCCCGGAAGCCTTGCGCGGCTTGGCGGCGGCCGCGGGCTTCTTGGCTTTCTTGGCCGGCGCCTTGGCTGCCGGCGCAGCGGCCGCGGGGGCTTCGGGCGCCGTCTCGGACATGGTCTCGGCTTCTTTTCGCTGGCTGACAGGCGCTCTCGGGGCAGCGGCGGCGGCTGGCTGACTGGCTGGCACAGGGTCTCCGGGAGCCGAAAAGTAAAGTCTGAAGTGAACCAAAGGAGCTGCCTGCTATTTATAGGGGCGGAGCTGCGCCCTGATTGGTGCGTTCGCGGGCGCTGTCCTCCGCCAGCCGGGCGCGCTTGCGGCCGCGGCCACTTTGTGTTTCTTGGGTGCCACAAAAGCGCCCCCAAAGTCGCGGCTGGGTCTCGGGGCGCGCCCGGCCGCGGTGGAAACGGGGCAGGGGGACCCGGCCTTTCGGTCGGTGGCGGCGCCGGGCGAGGCAGAGGCGGCGGGCGGGAGAAAACCTGGCGGAAGCGGAGCGCCTGTCAGCTTGGCGCGTCTTGGAGTTGGAAATGTTTGGCGTTTTCGTGTAAATTAAAACCTTGTCTTTAGAGTGCGGGGCTGGGCAAGGGGGCCCGGCCGCTCTTGGGGGACCCCGGGGCGGCGTGGGGAGAAAAGGCTCTGTCCCAGAACGGGCGTTTTGCCACAAAACCCGCCTGAATTAACCCAAGTAACACATTCATTCATCAAGTCTGGAGTCGGAGTGGCGGTACTTTGCTGCTAAAACTCTTCCAGTTTAGGGTTTTTGCTTTTATTCTTTCAAGAAAAACGCCTTGTTGCTTGCTTTCTTTGACGGTGTTGATCACCCTTCATGTCTGTTCCTCAGGCCGGTGGCAAAACTTCGGTTGCCTGTCAGGCGCCATCAGCATTGCAAGGGTGGCATTTCTAACAAGGAGTGGCTCGTGGCAGCTTCAAAAGACTTAAGGTTTCTAAATATCTCCTTTCCTACAGTTGTCACTCTCCCTGATCTTGTTTAATTTAAAAAACCTTAACTTTAAAAGCAAAATTTGGTGGAATAAATAATGCCATGAAGAATATATTGTGGATGGACCCTGAATAAATGTATATTGATTCCTATAAAATTCCAATGGCATTAAAGAGTGAAAACTAGCACAGTGCTTAATAAACACTCCATCTATGTATTTTATTCAAAGTATCTCACTTTTCAGAAATGTAGTATAGTAGCAGCAGTATGATACCTAATGACTAAAAGTTGAATAATAACAGAATATTAGGATAGTAAGGGATCATTGAAGCCATGAATTGAAGTTCCTGCTCAGCGAAGGAATCCAGGAATCATTATTCTTTGTTCTACCCTCTGAAATTACATCACTGGAAAAAAATGACAATTTTTCACACTTGCAGGTTCCCCAAGGTCACATGATCAAAATTCAGATGCTTGGCAACTGACTCATCTTTATGACAATTACAGCGTCCTGGGAGCCGAGCTGGCACAATGGTTAGAGTGCAGTACTGCAGGCTACTTCAGCTGACTGCTAGCTGCAGTTCAGCAGATCGAATCTCACCG
>JANHFM010000133.1:0-19795 GCA_032468115.1 Grayia smithii | reverse complement strand
AAGAGCCAGGGTTGCAGGAGCAGAGAGATGGGCGCCCCCCTTCTCTCACCCCACTTAGGCGACCCCTGTGAAAGGGTCGTTTGACCCCCAATGGCGTCCCGACCCGCAGGTTGAGAACCACTGATCTAAAGAAATAGCACAGCACCTATTTTAAGAAGGTCAGTCATAAAGTAGCAGAGTCCAAATCATGGAAGGCTTTAGCCTTCAGTATTTTATACAAGAAAATTTGTTAATTAATACAGAGAGCACAGCATAATGCTGCCCTGCTGAAACAGATCTCAGCTTGCAGTCTGTGAGCACCATCTATAGTTGTAGGTCATCTTCAAAGTAGTGTGATATTCCAACACATTGGAATAAAACAGATAATGAGAATTAGAGGGACTATTGCCAATGTCTTCCATCCCCAAGGGACACAACATAAAACTAGGCAACACTTGGAAAAAGGCTTTCCTGATAATAGAATTCACCTGCTAATCCCAACTCTGTCAAGGAATGCGAAGCTCTCTAAAACCAACACTGGGACACAAAATAAGACTAATTGTTTCTGAACAAGCAATAACATCCTCTTGCTATGATTTGGTTTAACCACATTTCTCGCCATCCCATTCAATCTCTCACTTTTCACACACTGCATGAGGATCTCCTCTGCATTTCCTGCTTTGTTAAGGCTACAAAGTTGGTATAGAAATCTCCCACTAAACTAACAAGTTTGACTATAAGGGCTAAAAATTCTGGGAGTTATAGCCAACAAAGCTGGGATCTGAGGGAAACTATTTTCCGTGATCTGAATGAGAAAATTTGTGTGTGCATGTGTGCATCTTCTACTACCAGAGGCCTTTTCACCTGGAGATACCATGGACTGAATCTGAAACCTTCTGAACACAAAGCAGATGTGCTACTGTGCATCCTGTTTCCTATATGGTCTCACATGCTGTAGCTATTGAATTCTACCTCCACCCTTTACCTTCCCAGGTGACCCACCCATGGAAAGAGACGGCTTTCTTCTTTTTGGGGAAGCCTTTGATGCTAGTAGGCTTTCCCAGCTGATCCTTGGTGCCCTGAGCCCGACTCTCAATCCCTATAGGCGTGTCTCCAGCCTCATTCATTTCTTTGGACTGCCAGATGGTCTTCACCACAATGTTGGCCATTATAGGATGGGTCGATATCTAATATGAGCACAAATTTTCTTGCCTGCACCACACCAGGAAACATCTATTACCTACAAGCCAACTGGCTCTCTAGGTAGAGCAGGAATCTTCCAGCTGCTTTCATGACCTCACAACAGTTGTCATGGAGCTGGCAATCACAATCTTCTATCTACCATTGTACCACCAACAATCAGCACAGTCTTCAATGGAAAGAAAAAGTAATCCAAATAATTCTTCCCTAATTTGGAAGAATTGCATGGATTGAACTGATGAAATATATTGAACTGCTAATCGCCTTTTTCTTTTTATACCTTGCCCAGGTTAGATTCAATCACTAGTTAGCTATGGTTTGTTAGATTTCTACAAATCACAGTTAAACAATCAACCAGATTTACATCTTACACACAAACTTATGCATCAAAGTTCACACCACATAACTCAAAACCAAATAAACTATATTACCAGTATGATTTAGATATATAAACCCAAACATTATATAAAATTTCAAACCAATGTATTTAAATGGAAATAATTATATGATTATGTGTTTTCTTACTACTTTCTATCTCTTCCATATCTTTCAAAAGTATAACATCTGAACAAGACTACAAAGATAGTGTATCATTTGCTGTAGATTTTCTATGTCCTCTGGCCAGTAACTCACAAGTAATCACAGATAATTTAGGAAGTAAACTTTAAGGTTATACTTGACTGCACTGCTTGCACCTGGAATTCAATAAAAAATTATAAGCTGCATCCAAATGTCAGCATTTGTCAGTAATGTAAGCCATGTTGGACTTAAAAGTCACAGCAGAGATTCCAGGTTGGGCTGAAGATGTAATGACATTATTCGATGTTACCAAAAGATAATATCCAAAGCATTTTTTTGAAAAAATTATTTATGAAGTGAAACACATAACTCATGAACTATCAAAGACACTTGATTGATTGTTCAGAGAGTGGGCTGGTTCAAATGCAGCAGTATTAAAGACTAGTACAGGTAGTTCTCGAATTACGACCGCAATTGTGTTCATAACAACAATTTCTGTTGTTAAGAGAGACATTTGTTAAGTGAGTTTTGTTCCATTTTATGACCTTTCTTGATAGTTGTTAAATGAAGCACAGTTCTTAAATTAGTAACACAGTTAAATGAATCTGGCTTCCCCATTGACTTTGCTTGTCAGAAGGTCACAAAAAGTGATCTCATCACCCATGAGACACTGAAGCCATCATAAATATGAGTCAGTTGTCAAGCATCTGAATTTTGATCACGTGACCATGGGGATGCTCCAATGGTCGTAAGTGTGAAAAATGATCATGTCATTTTTTCCAGTACTGTTATAACTTTGAACGGTCATTAAATGATCTGTTGTAAGTCGAGAACTACTGTATTGCTCTACAGTAAATCAAAGAAAAATTTGTATTTCTTTTGATCAATATGAAGCGTTGACTAACCACAATAGTTGAGTCGATGTTATGCTTAACCACCTGAATATACCCAACTGAATGGGTTCAACTGACCTGATATTTAGTTATTTAGATATTGAGTTGAGAAGTTATTCCTTCTCAACTCAAGTTATTTAAGATTGTTGTACTGGCCATAAAATGAGGAGACAGCTCCAGATATGCCAATTTGAACTCCCAAAGAAAAGACAGGATATGAATGCAATAAATATATTCATTGGCTAGTTTCCACATAATACCAAACCATAATCTGATCTTTTGCCTCAATAAATGAAAATCCACCTATACCGTAGCATAATATGCATACCATACCATTATATGTCAAACAAAGCTTTAACATTTTCCCTTAGCGTTATGTATTAATCAAACTGTTTCAGTCAGTTTTCGAAGCTGTGTTCAGGTAATTTAAAAGGATTTATGCAAATAGCAAATAAGCTAAACCACAGGTTTGCATGCGCCACCATAAAAACAATACTCGCACCTTCCGTTTCTTTAGTTCCTACACTCATACTCACATGGAAAGGCGGGACAAATGATTTATTAAAAGTATTACAGGAAAAACATTTTTTCCAACAGGAAAAAAAGTTAAATGAATGAGAAAGGAAAAGAAGCAGAAATGTAAACGCTGGAGAATATGTAACGTTGTGGCCCACCCTAAAAAAAGCGGAATACACCCGTGGTTTTAGTCGTCATGAAATAAGAGTTACATTTGATTCTTTGCTAAGGTAAATTCTGATCTTAAAGGAGAAAGAAAAAAAAAAAATCCACTGAGGAAGCGGAAGGCAGAAATCACTCTCTACGCCCTTGCTCGTTGTGCCTTCTCCTCCCGCAGCCAATTGGCTGAAACTTGATGACGGTCCCCGCCGCTCTTTTCCAAGGAAAGCAGCTCAGTTTCCAGGCCTCCCTCCTCCGCAGCCGTTCTTTTGCCGCCGTTCCACCGCCAGCCTTTTCGGCCAATAAACCAAGGACTTGGGCTGGGAGGACGTCGACTTCTCGCCCAATGACAGCTTCCAAGAACTCTTCCCCGCCCAGCAGCGAGACGAGATTCAGCTTGCTGATTTCGCAAGAAGCATCACTCAAAGCCGAAGAGGAAATGGGCGGGGCAGACTTTGACTGACGTTTCTTAAAATCTATCAAGATAGTCAAACCGAAGGGGCACAGGGGGAGGCCGGCTTAGGTGGGCTTCTTGTGAACCTACGTCCAATGGAAAATGCAGAGCTGTAGAGGAGACTTATTTGACATTAAGATTCACCGGATCCAATAGGGAGAAGAGCAGGCGGGATTTAAACCTACTGACCAATCCCTTAGAAGGTTGGATTATTTCTGTCAATAGAAAGCACCGCAGATTTGAAAAGCGGCGCCTCTGCCCAATGGAGAGTGAAAACGTTTCGTGACGGATGGAACGAGGGGCCAATCGGATATGTTTGGGTCGGTTCGGTGCAGCTGGGCCAGGTTCGGGCGCGGAACGGAGCATCGCCGTGGTCCCGATCCTCTATCGTCACCATGCCGGCCGTTTCCAAGGGAGACGGGATGCGGGGCCTGGCTGTATTTATCTCCGATATCCGAAACTGTAAGTGATTGCGGCTATGGGGAAGACAGGCGGGCAGAAGGGGATCCTTCAGAACCGAATGAATCTTGTAATGCCCGGGGAGAGAGGGAGGGGGGCATTGGACCTTGGGGAGAATTCGGGCGGGTGGAAGCGCCCCATGATTTTGCTCGGGGGCGGCGGAAGAGTTAAGTGTAGTGATGGGTTTAATGGTGGTGGGGAGGGGTGGCTCGGTCGACTGAAGGCAAAAGACTTGAACCTCGGGGAGAGACGCTTGCTGCCCGATCATCTGCCCGGTGGGGCTTCGGAAAAGAGAAAGCAGGTAGGCTGGGAGGAGGCCACCTAATGTCAGGGTAAGGGCGAGGCTGCCAGTCACCAGACATGCCCGCCGTTTGGATAAGCAGAGGCTTGTCAGTCATTGGAGGAGGATATAAGTTGGGCAAAGATGGCACAGGCAGCGGGGATGCTGGTTAATTGAAGACGTGTGAATGTGGATATCGTTCAACCTGAGATTTGTGTCTGCTGTGGCTATTTTGCTTAATCCGGATTTTTAAAAATTATTTAACTAAAGAGGGTGGTGGGGAGAGAAGCGGAAAAGTTGTTTAGAGGGGTGGAAATTGGGGATCGTGGCCATTATAGAGAAACTGGAGTGGTGGAGAATAAGAAAGGGGTTCTGGGATTTACTTAGGGACAAGGTTCCATCCCTCCTACTTCCTGCTGCCCCCATAAATAAATATATCCAAAGATATTGCCTGGAGGTAGAAGCTGTCATATGACAGATGGATAAGTACAGTATGCTTGCTAATCGCAATAGGCTGGGGCTTGCTTTTGTAAATGTGGGGGAAGATTGTATGTATTGGGGAGTCTATGTGGGATGAATTAAAAAAAGAGCTCTTGGACCTTTGCAGAAGGCGGTAAATGTAGGCTCACTATATTTGATACAAAACTCCTTGAAATGACTTCTCTGTACAGTATCTCTGGTTGCTAGTCACCTGGATTTGCTGCAAAGTAAGAGGTTGCTGTTTAGAATCTCCGTAAGAGTAAGAAAGATTGAGGAATTCAGATTGTCCTATGGAAAACAAGTGAAACCAGGGAAGGCTTCTAATCAGTAAATTGTTAGCTGTTCTATGGCATTCATGTCCCATTAATATCAGTTTGAAACTGGAGAAGTTTTAGTTGCCATTGAAATAAAATGGGTGAGCCTGATGGAGGATGGTTAAAGCATTTATTTGTAGCTTCCTTCTGTAATGCTGAAAAAAAGTATCCAACTACTGGCTTTGATAGCATGTATTCAGGCCCTTAGATTTCAGATATACTTCTTTAGTCTTGAAAAAGCTCTAATGATCAGGAGACCAAGGATGTTACAGTATAGTTTAAAATGTAGAGATTTTAAATCAGATCTAGATTTTTTTTGTTTAGACTTTGTTTCATTGTGGCTGAATACTAATATTACATTTGTTTGATTCAATCTTTTTTCCCCTAGTTCCTTCTCAGGAATCCTAATCTTTGCCCAAACTTTTCCTTTTTTTCAGCAAATGAAAAAGCATTTTGCAACGTTACTTTTTGCAAGAGTAATACTTGCAGTTAGGGTAAGTAGCAGTTGCTAGAGCAGTTTTCGGTAGAGTGGAATCAACAGGGCTCACACAATCTTTTTAAGGTTCAATGAAAAAATCTAGATATAAGCATGTTCACTATTCTGGAAAAGATATTAAAAGCTGATTTGATTAGGTAGTTGTAATTATATTGCAACAACTTCTGTATACTAAAATTTCAGGGGAAAGTCATTCTGTAGCCATGTGAGTTGGCTTAGCACCAGCAGACCATATAAGCCAATTTGCCTGGAGGCAGAGGCTTTCCATGTGTGGGATTCTTGGCCCTAGCGCCACAGCAGCTAGCCTTTAATATCTCTGAAAATATTACCAGAAGAGACTGTAACTCCATGGTGGTGTAATGCACATTCTTTGCATGCAAAAGATTTTATGCCATAGAATTATTTGAAAGCTTCAACTAAAACAGGATTATGCAATCTAATGGTCTTCAGATTTCAGGTGATAACTCCCATTATTCCCAGCCAGGAATTATGGGAATTGTTGTGCAAAAGATTTTGTGGTTGCTCACAGGAGTGATTAAAAGCGGTAAGATCTTTTATCTGAAGAAAAAAAAATTACAGAGCAACTGTGCTTTATAATATGACTTAGTACAGTTTCTTCTGTTTTTATGAAAGTAGAAAATTCAACATATCTGTTTTTAAATTGCTTCATATAATTATGCCTTCTTGAACATCATTTATATCTGGTTAGAGATGTGGAAAAAAATTGGGAAGGAATTGTGACACTTCCAGAAAGGTATTGTCCTAAAACAGCCAAATTTGAAAGGAAGGTTCTGCAGCTTTAACAGCTGTGAGGAAGATGGTATTTTGTTAGATGCAGCTTGTCATGCATAGACAATAAAAGCTGCTGCCGCCAACATTTCTTTGTAAAAGCAGCAATTAAAAATGAAGTAGCTATGTCTTTCTTGTCCAATGCCAATCCTAAATTTCAGAAAAAAATACCGGTACTCTGTTTATAAATAGTGTAGTTTGGTGAATGAACAGGACCTGATGTTTTTTGCTGTTGTATAATCAGTAGAAATCAGACATATATTTCCCAAGGCCTCAGGGTCCGCATTTTAGGATGTTATGGGCAATCTTTGAATCACTAAATGAGCAGAAATGGGTGCTGGAACTTGTGGAAGTAGAGAGAAATTTCAACAGAGAACAGATTGGATTGATTTAGACTTTATTTAGCAATAGTAAATGAAGCAATAAGAAGCCAGGGAAGCATTGAGGAATATATGGGAAGAGCTATGTTCAAAAAGTTAGACAAAAGGCTGCATCTTATATTAAACATTTTTTTGGTGGAGGGAGATGTAAGAGGCTTTCTAACAAAATTGTGTGAGATCTGATAGCCACATAATTAAGGAATGTCAAATTTCAAGCTGGGCTTAGAACTTTTTGATGTGCAAGAAAGCATAGTAGCTATGGTGAAATCCAGGCCCTTAAGCAAAGCTTCTGTGAACTTCACGTTGGATGAGCAGCATGTGATAAATACAGTAAACACATTTTAACAGTTCTGATGGCCAGTGATTCCTGTGGCATAGATTGTTTTAGATATGCATTCATACATTCTTTCATCTTCTTATAAAGTGAAATTTCTTCCTAGATTTGATTGAACTCAGATAAGCCTGACCAATGGACAAGGATTATGGGAATTTTAATCCAACATGCTCTGGAAAAGGAATTTCCCCACTTCTGAATATAATTGCATCTACCCAGATAGATGAACAAAGAGCTCTTACATTGCCTGTTCTTAAGGAACTGCAATTCTTAAGCAAAGAAAAGTTGGCAGGCCTCAGATTTCCTCAACAGGGTGCTATAGGGACAAAAGAAGAGACCCCTATGAGTGTGATTTTTGTTTGAACATCCCAGGAAGGAAGGAAAGAAAGAAAAAGTTTGAGGAGACACAGCTTTCTCTTTTTATAGGGTGATTTTCCTGCCTCAAGACAGGGAATAGAAGTAGTAGTGTTTGGATCATTTGCTTTTGGCAGGTCGAAGAAGGAAGCATGTGTTTTGGGTTCTAATGCCTTTGGTTGTCTTCTTTTTATCTTTGAAATGTGAATGCCAGGAAATAAACAAATATGATAGCCTTGAAAGGATCGCTTCCATAGTATGAGGTACATAATAGCACCTACCTTGTGGTAACTCCAATCGCACTGTCAGTTAACCTGAAACCCAAGATGAGGGCTTGATGAACTAACATGAGAATAAACTGCAGAGTAATACATGCATGTATCTCATTATTCTTGCCCTTTGTATGAGTGGCTAATTCATTGTTAAATTATGATTTAAAGAAAGTTTATTTCTGGTTTGAATTGGCATATAACAACAGATATAATTCTGTGATTGGAAACCCAAGGAGTAATTTGAGGTGTTTATTTTTTTCCTTTCATTGAGAGAAGAATGAATGGGTTAAATGTACTAATACATTGTTTCACACTTAGAGGCTGATGGATCTACTTTAATTACCGTATTTTTTGGAGTATAAGATGCACCTTTTCCCCCCAAAAAAGAGGGCGAAAATCAGGGTGCGTCTTATACTCCGAATGTAGCCCCGCCCAGCCTCTCAAATGGAGGTTTCAGAGGCTGAAAAAAGCCTCTGAAATGGAGCTTCAGAAAAAAGCCTCTGAAACAAAGCAAAACCAGTCTATTCTTTTTTTCTGAAGCTCTGTTTCAGAGGCTTTCAGAGGCAGAAAAAAAAAGTTTTTTTCTGAAACGAAGTTTCAGAAGTTTCAGAGGCAGGAAAAAAAAAGCAAGGCACAGAGCTCACAACAATGAACCTATTGCTAAAATTCACCTCTGGGAACAGCTGATTGGAAGTATTCCAGGAAGCCGATCCACCCACCAAACCGGTTTTTCCTTATTTTCCTCCCCAAAAACTAAGGTGCATCTTATACTCCAAAAATACAGTATGTTTCTTAAATTATTATTTATCTCTTTTGAAGGAATTTGAGACATCTCAAATCAAATAATATTCCCTCTCATTTGCATCCTTTACTTATTTTAGCACAGCTTTTCCCACTATTAAACAGATCATGCTGTACCTGTTGGTTGCATGGTGTTAAATAAGGGAACCTACAGAAGAAATGGAAGGGAAGAAACGGCAATCATAATTTAGCAGAAAAGATATTGCTAGACTATTTAAAGAAAAGGGCTCAAAGCCCTTTATTTCTATTGCAGAATTTAGCAATTTGATTTTTTTCTATATTCATTTACATAAAATCCAAATGATGTTATATTCTATTATTGATGAATGAAATTGTTACGTCTCTACTGGCACCTGGGTGATATTAATATTGTACTTTTTAAATTAAAACAAGGGTACAGATGTGGCCTCCTACAATCAGTTTCTCTGAATCAAGTAGCTAACTTTCTCTTCCTGTAAGGTCATCTTTCTACTAAATGGTTTAAATCCTGGACAAGGAATCACTTTTTTTCCTCATGTTCCACAGCCTTTATGCCTCATGTACAAAGCAGCTCCATCCTAGCAGCATTTATGCATACAAATCTATTTATTTATTTCAGCCCTCATCCTGCTGAGCTAAATTAATTGTGGACCACCACCTCCCTGTTAGGTCAAATGTTCCCTTAACCTCGTGGGAGCATTTACTCTCCAGGTTTGCTAGATGTAGATCTGTTTTCTCTGTCTTTTTTAAAATAATTTTTATTGAGTATTTTACATTTTTAAAACCAAAAACACAATAACAAAAGAAAACAAAAAGAAAAAACATACACCTAATCAAATGCTAAAATACAAAACTAACAGAATTATATACAAATTTACAACTTTCTACATCAACATTTGTCTTTACACTTAAATTCCATCTTCCTGATCCTTCTCTTATTTTATAAACTCATAATTAACCTTTTTGTAAGCAAGATTGCTGCATACATTTATATCCAGTGTATTAATATAATATTTCACTCTATATTCTTATTGTTTGATTTGATTTCTGTTTTCTAGCCATATATAGAACCTATTCCACACTTTGTAGTAGTCTGAGTCATCTTTTTCTTTAATCTCCATTGTTAATTTGTCCATTTCGGTGCATTCAAGGATTTTTTAAATTATTGTTTCTTCCAATAGTGTATTAGGCAACTTCCACTTTGAGCTAGAGTAATTCAGGCTGCCGTTAGAATATGCAATGTAATATAGTACAGACTTTTTCCCATTTTTAAATATATCATTCCTAGGAGAAACATCTCCAGTTTAAAATCCATTTTTTGGAGTGTAATCCAGTGGTGGGTTGCCCCCGGTTCGGTCCGGTTCGCGCAAATAGGTAGCGGTGATGCTGTGACGTCACCGAACCGGTTCACAGCGTCCCGGACCTGGGCTCACCCACGCGCCCCAACTTACCTTTTTTTTCAAAAATCGCCGAAATTAGCATTCTGCGCATGCGCAGAGTGCAAATTTTGCGTGCACGCGCGCACACAAAGAGAACCGGTAGCGAAGGTGGGTAGAACCCACCCCTGGTGTAATCTCTTCCAACCACCTTTTGATTTTATACCAAAATTTCCTCACCTTAGGGCACATCTATCACATGTGATAGTATGTCTCTAATTTGTGACCACATCTCCAACATTGGGGTGATAGGTTGGGGTACATTTTTGCCAATCTCACTGGTGCTAAGTGCCATCTATAAAACATTTTATAGCTGTTTTCTTTATAATTTTTCCCATTTATCCAATTCTATAGTATATCCGAAATTCCTAGCCCAACTTATCATAGTTTCCTTTGTTTCTTCTTCCAATTTGTATCTTAAGAGGTAATTATAAATATTTGTAATCATTTTTCTCCCTGATCCTAATATTAATTTATCTATTTCCAGTTATTTCTTGTTTATGCCAAATTGTTCGTTATCTTTTTTAAATCTAGTTTTGATTTGTAAATATGGCACCATTCCAAATTTATTCCTTGTTTTTTCAGGTATTGTACTGATTTTAATTCTCCTTTTGTGTCTAATAAATCTGCATATCTCACCATTTTATCTAAATCTGTGGTATTTGGATGTATCATTGCTTCCATTGTAGACAACCAAACTGGAACTTTCGTATAGTGATTCTTTTTAATCTTTTTCCATACTTTCAGTAGTGCATCCCTTAACTTGTGACATTGAAAATAAGTGTGTGATTTGTTTTCCCATTCCACAGAAAGCCATGCCAAACGAGTTGGAGATCATGGCCTTCTATCATTAATATCCACTTATTTTTGAGTTGTATCAAGTCTTTAAGCCATGTTAGGGATGCTGCTTGATAGTAGAGTTCCCATTCTGGTAATCAGAAACCTCCTTTTGTCCTGCCATCTTGCAGTTGTTTGTATTTGATAAGTGGTTTTTTCCCCTGACCATATAAATTTTGATGTCAATTTATTTAATTGTTCAAAGAATTTTTTCCCTAACTTGGGCAGTATGTTTATTTTTATCATCAAAATTCTGCCAATTAATATTGGTAATTTAGTCCAGTTGTCCAAATCTTTTTGTATTTGTAATAGGAGTGTATCATAATTATCCCTCTTTATGGAAGTACACCTTTCTGATAGGCAAATTCCTAAATATCTAATTTTCTTTGTTCTCAAGATTCCCAGCTTCTCCCCTAGTTGTTCACTCTGTCTGTTGTTTAAATTTTTAGTCAATATTTTAGTTTTGTCTTTATTCATTTTAAATCCTGCTACCGTGCCAAATTGGTTTATATCATCTAATAAAGTAGGTCCAGATTCTAAAGGGTCCTCAATTATAAATGCCAAATCATCTACAAATGCTTGGACCTTATATTCTGGTGACTTAATTTTTAATCCCTTTATTTCCGAATTATCTCTAATTTGGGACATTAATGTCTCCACAGACAGAATGAATAACAGAGGAGAAAGTGGGCATCTCTCTCTTACTCCTTTAGTTATTTCAAAACTTTTGTTTGTACCCCATTAATTATTATTTTGGCCCTCTGTAGTGTATATGGCTCTAATCGTTTCTGTAATTTTTTCTCCAAAATTCATTCTTATTTATTGGTTTATCATAAAGTCCCAGTTTATGTTGTCAAAAGCTTTTTGTGCATCCAAAAAAATCATGGCTACCTGTTGTTCATGATGAGCTTCATAATATTCTAATGCATTGATGATAATTCTTATATTATTTTTTATATATCTGTTGGGTAGGAATCCATTTTGGTCCAAATGTATAATTTTGTTCAATATATTTTTAATTCTATCTGCTATTATAGCCATAAATATTTTATAGTCAGCATTTAGCAACGAGTTTGGCCAGTAATTCTGAATCTTCTGTTGTTCATTATTGTTTTTGGGGATGAGGGTTATTAATGATTCCCTCCAGATTCTGGTATCTGGGCCTTTTTCAGTACTTAAATGTACTGAATTAAATGTTTCTAATAACAATTGTTCTAACAACTCTTGAAATGTTTTATAAAATTCAGTGAGGATTCCATCTGGGCCTGGAGTCTTATTATTTTTTTGCTTTTGAATTGCTCTTTGTATCTCCAGTTTCATTATTTCCTCATTTAATACTTCTTTTGTTAACTCTGATAATCTGGGAAGATTCCTTTTTTGGAGATATCTTTGAATATCTTCCACTTCAATTTTTTCTGAACTATATAATGTTTGAAAATAATTTTACTGCTATAATTTTCTTTTTTTTCTTCCTTTAGGTGCACCATCCCACCCTCATCCTCTAATTGTTTTATTAATTTCTTTTCCTTTTCTTTTTTAAATTTATAGGCCAACGATCTTCCCAGCTTGTTGGCATTTTCAAAGTAATTTTGTTTAGCTGCTCTAATTTTTTCTGTTAGTTCTTCATGGGTTATTAATTGTAATTTGTGTTTAATTAGCTCTTTTTCTACTTTGGTTTCTTGGTTTTGGATTCTTTCTGTAATTTAGATTCTGCTTTTGCTAATTTTCCTTGGAGCTCAGTAAATTGTTTCTTTTTTATTCTATTTTTCCTTATTGTATATGCTATCGATAAATCTCTTACATAAGCTTTCGTTGTCTCCCATAGATTTTGAATAGTAGTTTTTTCACTCCAATTTTCTTTTAGAAACAGGCCTAATTCTTTTTTTTTGTACATTGAATAAAATTCTCTTTCACTATCCTTTGGTTCATAGTCCATCTTCCTCTCCTCCTAACTTTTTCTTTCCAACTGTTCTCTCTGTCTTATGTAGCAATGTTGCAATGATTTTTGCAACCATCCGAGAATGGGTGCATTATCCATTGCTCTGTTGTACTGATGTCTGGGGCTTATCACCTCAAAAAATACCAAGGGACTCTAAGAAAATCCACAACTGGGGAAAAAAATGATTTTAATTGCAAAACAGCTCCTAGGCCTAGGGTGTGTACACACTAAGACTTTTCTCTGAATTTTATTATTTATTTATTTATTATCCTTTTGTGCCTCTGTAACATAATTTTTCTACAGCAGCTTATCACACTCTAAAAATTATTATGAAAACAAATAAAATGATGAAAAATGTAAACATAAAAACAAAACAGTATGGACATCAGATAAAGACTGCTTAAGAAAGTGTTGCAGTATAACATTTTAGATAAGAATCACAGGTATGAAAAATAATTAAAATATCTTTGCCTTGGGCCAGAAGAATAGTAGGTACCAGGCTTCACTTACTAGGGATTTATCCATAGCCTGGAACAATTGCTGGGATTCACTGGAATTACTGCAGTGGGTATCTGTTAATTGCAGATCAGCATGGCACTGGAGCAGGACTTTTGAGCATGATCTTACTAGATGAGCTGGAATGTATGGAAAGAGATTCCTTCACATACTGTTACAAACATCTGTAAATGGTCGTGAATAGGTACCAGAAGCAAATTATACCATGCCTTTCAACCTAAATACCTTTTCAGTAGCTATTGCTGAACAGTGGCTTGAGAAGAATGTATTTTGATTGAAGAAAAACAGTACAATAATGCAGACTGCCTCCTCCTGTTCTGATCAAAAAGCTGAGCCCCGTTTGACTCTAGCTCTTTGTGTCATGCAATCAGCACTATGCAGATACCCCGATGATTGTATATAGAGGTTGGGTATTATCCATGATTTATTCCTTGCTTCTCATTTCCAGGTAAGAGTAAAGAGGCTGAAATTAAACGAATTAACAAGGAGTTGGCCAATATCCGATCCAAATTTAAGGGTGAGTTCTTGCACTGTATTTTTCTCCTCCCCTTCTTTTTTTTGATATTTTGCAGTATAATCCAGCTTTTTCTCACCTCAAATCCCTGCAGCAGTTCTATCAGTGACTCAGTCCAGTTTACTTACTGTCTCTTTTTGTTCTCTCGCTCCCTTGACAACCAGGCTCCTCTCTAACACGTTTCAGGCTGGTTTAAGCTTTATCATCTATTTTTTATTATACCTGTCACTGTTGCTTTGTAGAAAGCAACTGTATGTAGCATGTCTGTGGGACTCAAGGTTGAAATACTGAAAAGCTAACCTGTTCCAGCTGGAACAATGAAATGAATTCGAAAATACCTGATTTTAGGTGGTATTGACTGTAATAAACCACAATGTCAAAATGGTGACACACATTTTATAACATCTTGTACATGCTATGATTATTTGTGTCATACATCTGACAAAAGTAACTTGTGGATTTTTTGTAATGATATCATTATATACTGGTATGTGCCATCATTTGTTTTTCCTATGGATGCCTGTAATTCTAAGTCCTCAAATTGAACTAGGGGGTTTCCTGTCTCTTCTCTGTCCAGGAGTTGCTTGTGTCAGTACCCTACATAGCACTATAAAATAAATTCCTATCTAATGAAACTCAAGAGTTATTTCTCCCAGAAGCCATTTCCATTTAGCCCATTAGATGCAACTGTCCCTCCTTGATCTCAATATTAATTTCCATATATCTGAGACCTTTGCAGCACAATTCATATTGTTATGGAGAGGAACAACTTCCCCTCCTTCATTTCCTTGATCATCATTCCATATAAAATAAGACACATGATTAGCTGGATTTTACAATTGTCATTTTGTTATCTCTAAGGACATAAAATCAGAGAACTCGCTTCTTGGAATGCACACTTCAGCTGCTCATGCCAAAGTTCTAGCTAGAGGCAAGAATAAGAGCTCCAAAGGAGAAAGGAGCAACAAGTTCAACTACTTTAGGCAAAAACGTCTTATCCAAAGTAGACAGCTGTGCTCTTGAAAACTAGCCCAACACAAAGAGAGTGAATTGATTGGACATACATACACTAATTCAGTCTTCAGCTTTCCAAATAACACGATGTCTTTATCCCTCTGTTTGAATCTACTTGACAGTTTTGGATCCAGACATCCATATCCATAGATGCTCATCAAAAAAATAAATAAAAGAGATTTTAATTCCTGGTTTATGTAGGCACTCTCTGCAAATCTTCTTCTTCTCCCAAACTGATCATAAATGTGTTATCATTATTCCCTTAAAGAGAAAATTTAATAACATATGTGGAATGGTTATACCTAATTCTAGCAACATTACCTAGAATGTATAAAGGCATTCCAAATGTATGTTGGAAATATGAACAACATGAAGGAACATTCTGTCATAGTTGGTAAGCATATAAAAAGCTAACATTTTGAATTCATATACACATGTTGATGCATAGAATTTTAAAGATTAATATTCAGTAGAAGACAGAACTTTGATTTTTAGGACCAAATAAATGCATACTTTTAAAAAACTTCCTTGAGTCTATTTCAATATGTAACATTACTGCCAGATTATTATATGCATAAATATGAAAAGATTCAATATTTCCCACTGTGGAAGACTAGTTGCTAAAATTCACAAAACTTGCTGAGATAACTAAACTAACTTTTTAATTAGAGAAAGATTGTTATTATATTGCCATACATCAATAACTGGAAATCTCTTATCAACTGTATAAAAAAGTAAATGATTTTGTGACTTACGGTTTTGATGATTAAAAAGAACAAGTTGTAGGAAGAAGGAAATTATAATGTAATCTAGAGAAAGATGTTCAATTAAAATTGTATCAATAACTGCCAGGTGTAAAATCAGAAATCACTTCTTTGTATTTTTTTCATGTTTCTCTTCGGTTCTTTTATTTTTCTTTTTTCTATCTCTTTTTGGTCTGCATTTTCTTTTTTTCGGTTTTCTTTTTCCACATTTACTATAGTTTTTAAAATCTATTTCTTATTATATACAAAAATTCTTTTCATAAGCATTATTAAAAAAGAAAAGTAATAGTAAATGAAAGGGTGCAAAGGAATAAAGAGAAACAAAAGAGAAAAAAAGTTATAAAGCATCTTCTGATCTTGTTAACAGCAATTACTTCAGGCATGGAAAGCTAAGAACAACATGTGTAAAAGATCAAAGTGGTTTTTTTTATGCTTGTCCTTAGAAAAAATCTTGCGAAACTAAAGCATAGTTTTAAATCGTAACATAATGTAAATCTCAATCCTTTCAACCACATATTTTCCTATTGTTTCATCAGTATATTATATCCAACGTTCTTAACCCATTAAGTATCTAAATCATTTCCAAGAAAGAACATCTGGCTTTTTCTTGATTGCCTTTGATCCCCAATGCTTCCACTTTTCTGTATTGTGAATGCTAAAATTTCCTGTATGCACAGATAAAAACATTCAGGACAAATGTCAAAATTGCAGGAAAAATAGTACTATTAGACAGTCATAACAAAACACAAGAATGATTTCTTGCCCCAAAGGTCAAATTATGGTACATTCATTGTTTTCTACTGTAAATCTTTCAATCATTGTTGGTTGAGAGTGTGAAAAATCCGGTTGCTGTCCAAAATTGTAGATTGCAGCAGAAGTGTGTTTTATAATACTTTAAAATAGTATTATTTTCTCATTGGTGTGTACCCAAATGAGTACATTCACTGATGTCTATAGATAGAAGCAAGTACATTTTTTTTCATCAGAATGTAAGTGAATGGAGAAAAAGAGAACTCTGTGTTCTTCTCTACTTCATTGATCAGAGTAGCTGAGAATTGATGAGAAGTGTTAATCAAGGTTCCCCAATGTGACTTCTGTGGTAAACAGAATTTCTAAACCCATTGGTGGCTTCATTTATGCATTGAGATATCTGATGAACTAGAACTTTCCCTATCTTGGCACTCCAATCTAAAGGTAGAGAATCAGAATAGAATATTATGTGATTTACACCAGCCTCCTTCAATCTGGGTCTCCAGAAGAGTAATAGAGAAGAGTAATCTATCAGGAAATTTGGCACATAAAAAGGAAAACAGGAAGATATTACCTGTGACCTTGACTCCTGCTGACAAAATGGCTTTCTGAGTGCTTATAATAGAAGGTCAAGGTGCTGTTGTAGCTGTCCTTTCCCCCTCCAAGTTGCCTTGCAGATGCCTGTCTCCTTCCAGCAGGGCAAGTGACCTTCCTGCCCTACTCCCCACCTGTCACTCTCCCCTCTCAGGAGATAAAGCCTTGGATGGTTACAGCAAGAAGAAATATGTCTGCAAGCTGCTTTTCATCTTCCTGTTGGGCCATGACATCGACTTTGGGCACATGGAGGCAGTCAACTTACTTAGCTCCAACAAATATACAGAAAAACAAATTGTGAGTAAGCCCAATGGTAGTGGTATCTTTAAAAACAAATCCTGGATTTCACTCATTATTTTGATTTTCCAAGTGAAAAGTAAATGACACTAGTGTTCCTGATAGATTTCAGTGGAGAGAAAAGGCTATCAAAAAATCTGTATTTGGAAGATTCTGAATTATATATTATATATAGATTATCCTGTTCATCCTCCAATATTGTTATGTTCAGATTTATTTAACCCCCACAACAAAACTTTCAGATTGATGAAGAAAGGATAATTGGTACAAGATCAGCCTGGGTTCTACTAAAACTAGCATTACCTTCTAACTATACACCATGCTAGCTCCAGGAATGTAGTCAAATGGCTGAGTTCATGCGGCATGCTATGTTCTAAATTGAAGTATACAAAACATAGTTGCTGCATATACATTTGCCAAAATAAGAAACCAAAGCATGATTTAATGTAATGGCTTATTTTACATGTACTATGGCAGTGCCTTCATACTGCAAGTTACTGAATGCAAAAATCAAAGTTAAAGCACTGAGATGCACCACAACTTCTAGCCTCACTTTTATAATTTTATTGATTGTTTCCATCTAGAATCAATGTTTTCACCTTGATTGTTATTTTATTTGAACTAGGCCCAGTGGAGATTTGAGTATTCCATTCTTCCTCTTTTTCAAATAGTGTCACAAGATGCATTTGTTCTTTTTGAATTAGGAGCCATTCTGTTAAGGAGATGAGAAGTATTATTATTCCTCAATAAAGCAGTAGCTGAGCTTGTTGAACATTAAAAAGGGGGGAAAAAACACTCCCCATGCTTTGGAAGGAAATAGGCAGTAATGAAAGTTCCAAAGAAAGGGCTTCTGCAAACTTGTATTCCAGAGAGAAAATCAACATTAATTGACTAGCACTCACTTATCACTTTTGGGCATCTGGCCAACCTTACAACAGCCCTTGTCTGCTGAAGGACAAAGTGATCCTTTGCATGCTGTTTGCCTCACTGAAGCAGGATTGCAGGAAATGCAGTTGTTCCTAACTACAGTTCCCAGCATTCCTGACTACAGCTATGCTGGCTAGGCCTGCTGAGATTTGTAGTACCTCAAGACTTGAACCATTGATTTTCTATCTCTGTAATAAAAGTACAAAAGTTGCCTTAATTTATCCTTTGTTCTTTCTGTGCCTTTTGTATCTATTCTTCTAGGGCTACCTGTTCATTTCAGTGCTGGTAAACTCTAATAGTGAGCTGATCCGTCTCATCAACAATGCTATCAAAAATGACTTGGCAAGTCGCAATCCCACCTTCATGTGCCTAGCTCTACATTGCATTGCCAATGTTGGCAGCCGTGAGATGGCTGAGGCCTTTGCTTCTGAGATCCCCCGAATCCTGGTGGCTGGGTAAGATAGAATCAATATAGAAAGGGCTGACTAAATGGAGTATGAGTAGTTTTCATTATGGCATTTAGGTATATCAGAAGATAATTTATAACAGAAGAGATTATGTTGCTCACCAGCATGGCATTATTTACACCATTCTGATCCCACCCTAGACTCTCCAGTTTCATTGAAGTTAAAATCCCCAGAATTTCCATTGAAAAAGAATGGTGAAAATTCTTGGATATACCCAAAAGGCCTGGGTTTGGGCAGATTTTAGCAATGTTCTGCAATATCTGGAGTAGGACAACACCAGATGTCTCTCAATGGAAACTTTTGGGAATTGTGGTTTGGCAATATCTGAAGGGTCTCAATTGCTCATACTTTAAATTGGTGAAGACTACAAGAAGTTCTCCAATACCTCAAGCAACAAATATTTTCTCTAGTACCAGCTGCCTGATCCTTTTATCTGGTAATGTCAGAGATTGAACCTAAAACTTCCCATTAGCAAGACATAATCATTCCTCTAATAAAATATCAGATAGTTTATAAAATAAACTATCTAACTCACTTGTTTGTCCTTATTACACCTCAGTGATACTATGGACAGTGTGAAGCAGAGTGCTGCTCTCTGCCTCTTGCGCCTCTACAAAACTTCACCTGATTTGGTGCCCATGGGAGAATGGACATCACGTGTGGTGCATCTTCTGAATGACCAGCACATGGTATGTTGTCCCTTTCGAGTTCCATTGTTTGGATGTTGGTCACCCTCGCAATAATTTGCAAATAGTACATCCTTCTGATTTATTATCATATAGTAGAGTCCCCTCAACATTCAGTTCTTACTCCCTTAAATCCAGGAACCAAGCTATTAAAAGAGGTGTATTCATACCGTGTTTCCCCGAAAATAAGACCCTGTCTTATGTTTTCTTGAACCCTGAAATAAGTGCTTGGCCTTATTTTCGGGGAGGTCTTATTATTTTGGGGTGTATGGAGCAAGACGGGGCTTCTCTTGCCGCCTTACCTGATTTCAAGCTCTGTTTCCCTTACCCCAGGGGTCAGCAACCTTAGACACTCAAAGAGCCATTTGGGCCAGTTTCCCACAGCAACCAAAACAC
>JANHFM010000132.1:0-12003 GCA_032468115.1 Grayia smithii | reverse complement strand
CACACAAGGAATTTGTCTTGGTGCATACTCTCTCGGTGTACATAAAAGAAAAGATACATTCGGCATGAGTCATAAGGAATTTTACTTGAAAAAAACTGTGCTAGTGTTACATGCATCCAGATCAAGTCTAGACATCTGACAAAAAAGCTGCAATAACTTCCAGAGAAAGCAGCTTGATTTTAAATTTCCCAAATGAAAAAATATTTTAAACAACAATATTATGAAACATTGTGTTGTTAGCTGCAGAGAATAAATATTAAATTGACTAGTTAAGACAAGAGTCTGTAGATGTCTGTTGATGGCAATTTGAGTGTCAGGCTTCCAGGAATTCTCTAGTATTTTTGTACTTGACTTAGTCTAGGATACTCATAATTTGCCAGATGAAACTATGGCTAAATCTTAAGAAAAATCAGTCATCAATAGACACATAAAGATAAATAACTTCTGCATACCATTGAAAAGAGACTATCAAAAAGAAAACAAAAAGACCAAAGTACCTTCTCAACATCAAGATGAGAGATTAACGTCATGGTTAACATTACACCAATCAAGAAGCAAATAATACTCCAATTTATCAATTCAGACAAACAAACAGGTAACAACAGCTCAATCAAGGAATCACCAAGACCACTCCCATCAATGCTGACAGGACATGCTACTAGTATATAAAATGAAAACAAATCCCACTATCTACTAGCATTGATGTTATTACCTAGTTTGTAATGAAACAGCTGCAAGAAAAAAAAAACCAAGCTCAGAGGCAACCAACGACTCAGTTCAACCTTGAACTAAAAATATTTTCGGTAGAACTAAAGTTTCGGTAGAACTTTATGGGTGTTTTTAAAATGTTTTTTATTTTGTTCCAAAATGCATTAAAATTATTTTGTTTGCTTTCCAAAACTCAGTGTCTCAGTTTGGATTTACTAAGCCTACAGGCCAGATATGCTTGAAATGTCATCAGCCAGATCTTTAATATCAATGTCAAATTGATTGTTCACCCAATTGTATTTTGTCACAAGATAAAATCACTCTGGTATCTAAGCGAAGATATAGTTCAGTGACAAATTTTTAACATTAATTAACATTTTTATCTCCAGAAGCATGTTTAAGGTTAAAATAGAAATCTAGTTTTCTTCTATTTTCCTCTTCCATAATTTTAGGTTTCCTTTGAAAACTATATCAACTACTCTGTTATTTTAACCACTGCCTACTCATGACCTCACATTGAAGTATTCAACTTAATAAGTTCTGCAAATGTATCTGAAGTATAGTCTAGTTTCAGTATCCATGAAAAATTTAAGAATGGTGAATCCAGGATATGATTTTTATACAAAGATGTTTTGATATCATTGTGTAATAATGTACCTTACATTGCTGTTTTTTCTGAAGACAGTCATATGTCTGGACACACCTAACTAAAAATGCTGTTATTAAGAGACCTCAGTTTTTTCAAATCACATCTTGAATTATCTTTTTCATCGCAATAACCAACTCATCTGATGCCTTCTTAGAAGCAAGAGTCTCCTGAAGACACTGAAAAAGTTTTATTAACAGAAGTAGTAAACTTCTTGTACTCTGCACAAATACATGCAACTAATATTGCTAATACACCAGCAATGCACATTTTGAAAAAAAAATATTCCAGGTTAGATTTTTTTTCACTGAAAAGCAAATCTATTTTATTAAAATATATATTTTCTTTGTGGAAAAACATTCCTGGAAAAATAGGAATGCTTCCATAGTATTAGTTGTGAAGTCGTGTTCGTGTTCGAAATCATCACGACCCCATGGACAACGTTCCTCCAGGCCTTCCTGTCCTCTGTCATCCCTTGGAGTCTATTTAAGCTCATGCTGACTGCTTCAGTGACTCCATCCAGCCACCTCGTTCTCTGTCGTCCCATTCTTCTTTTGCCCTCAATCATTCACAGCATTAGGCTCTTCTCCAGTGAGTCCTTCCTTCTCTTTAGGTGGCCAAAGTATTTAGTTTCACCTTCAGGATCTGGTCTTCTAAAGAGCAGTCAGGGTTGATCTCCTCTAGGACTGACCAGTTTGTTCGCTTTTAAGTCCAAGGCTTAAATAACATACAGTCCACTGGAGAAGGAAATGGCAACTCACTCCGGTATCTTTGTCATGAAAACCCCACGGACAATAACAAAAGGAAAAAATGGCATAAGTAAAGTAGTATAATGGTTAAAATGTGAATTATGAAAGAGAAATAGTTTTTTAAATCTCACCTTAGTTATGAATATGCTGGGGTACCTCAAGTATATTTAAATCCTAATCTTTTCATCAAAGGAAATAATAGTAGCTGGGAGCACAGTGGCTCACGTGGTTAGGATGCTGGGTTAACAATTATCAAACCTCTATTTGAGACCAAGCAATTTGAAAGCGTGTAATAGCAAGTAGATAGATATGTACCACTTTGGTGAGCACATTAACCAGGACATGAAAGGAGCCCCCAACTGGGCATCCCCTGGGCAATGGTCATGTCACTGGCTAATCCTTTCAATCCGTGAATGTGAGTGAATAATTATAGCTCTTATCATATAATGCTAATTATATGAACGTACAATTATGGAGACTAATGGTAACAAAGTTCAATATTGTTCAGTTTCCAATTATTGTCCATTTTCTTTCTTCTCTTCAGGTTTATTAAAGCAACTGCTGAAATATGATAATTTTGTTTCGGTTATTATGAGTTTTACAGGAAAAGGAGCAGATTCTGCAAGTCCTGAGTTATTTGAAGGAGATAGTCTATTTCCTTTAATTCTCAAGAAGGTAACTTTATAAAAATGTACTTAATACTAATATCAGTTGATGAAAACAAAATAAATTTGTCAATATTATAAATGTAATTGTCAAGATGAATAATAAACCTATTTTTGTTCATTGATTTTATATCATTTTTAGCCACTTCACTCCCTGTGGACTCTGGGCAACCCGCATTAGAAATAATTAAAAATACAATTAAAACAAATAACTTATTAATAAAATTAGTTCTGATTGAAGAAAAATTCATATCATTGCATCTTTGTTTATCTTGGGCCAAAGACACAATGGAATAATGCAATTTTAATGTATTTATCAAAAGCTAGGAGCACTGAAATGCCCTTCCAGTGGAGGGGAAAGA
The DNA here is from genome assembly GCA_032468115.1 of Grayia smithii. Lineage (NCBI taxonomy): Eukaryota > Metazoa > Chordata > Lepidosauria > Squamata > Grayiidae > Grayia > Grayia smithii. The sequence goes on along the minus strand of JANHFM010000132.1, from coordinate 8,873 downwards.
GTTCCATAACGTGGGAACTATTATTGAGAAGGCCTAATGCCTTATCCACATTTCATGTATCTCAGAATGAGGAGGGAGTAACGTTTGGACAGGCAGATTATATTATGATAGGGTAGTACCTAATGTATAGAACTTTAAAGGTGATAACCAGCATCTTAAATTGGGCTTAAGGAAATCAAGGAACTGCTTATGTTTGGCAATTGTACAGAGATCTGGAACAACCTCATCTGACTCCATCTTTGTATACCAGACTAATGAGAGAAGAGATATAATTGCCTGCTAAAAAATTGGGAAGACACCCCAAACCTTCTGGAAACTTGGGTCCATTAGGTATTAGGGGTTGGTGGTTTTAATTCATCCTGTGCTGCATGTCCTCAGTTTAACAAGGAAGTGATCTAACCAGAGCAAAATAACAAATCCTATATCTTCACAACACATCTAATTTTTTCAAAAACGAAGATCAGATCAAATGAGTGTCCTCCCATGTGAGTTGAGGTTGTAGTCAGAAAGGCCATACAGAAAGGCCATACAGTCATAAATTCCCCTTTCCAGGGCATTAAGATTAATCCCTGAAGACTTACAACTTTTTGAACCCCAAACACAAGCCCCAATATGAAATTAAGGAACTTCTGGAGGGCCACTGCTGGGCAACTGGGTGGTCAATGCACAAGCAGCAGCTTAAGCTTGACGGAGTATCAATGTTACATAATATTTGCAATCCATCATTTCCAAAACAATACCCTGTTTCACCTTGAAAACCTTACATACAATCACAGCAACTCCTCTTTCCTAATATTGATGTAGCAGCTGATGCAAGACCAGGGACCCATTTAAGCCAATTTCAGGAGGGGCTATATCCACATTTTTATCCAGCCAAGTTTTAATAATACACAGTTGGCCACTTTATTCATATGTTTAATTTAGCATTTTTTAACAGCAACTGGGTGCCAAGGCACCCAATAATTTAAAATATCAACATCAGAAACTAGGACATGACTCTCGGAGGAGGAGATCTGATATAATAAAAGGCAGCCCACTTTCTGAAATAATCCACCCAGTGTTCTACTTCAATCTGTTTTATTTAGGTTTCTATACTCAATATAACTGAATTAATATTTTTGCTGCAAAAGAAATTAATAGCTTCTGTTTTATGTCTACATATAGCGTCCCTATATTAACTCTAAATATAATGAGAAGAGTGATAGAAATTTTGTTTTCATATTGTAGTAGTATTTTTTAATGAAGGGAATTATGTCAGTGCACTTCCCATAATGTAGCTTGTTTATAAGAACTTAGTGAACTTTTAATAATATGCATTGTTACCATAAACTCCAAACATTTTTTAAAATAAATATTGTTCATATTCAATAAATGTATTTTCTAATGAACTCATGGTAATTAACATAAAATGATCCTTTAATGCAAAATCTGATGTTTCCTGCAGTTGCTATTATCAAGAGATGAGATATTACAAGTGGCAAGTACACAATGCATGGCTGCTATATTGGTGCACTCTCCAGCTAAATATGCTCCTGCTTTTATCCATGCAGATATTCCAGGTAACAAGAGTAATTAGACATTCTATTTGTCTGATACTCTGAAATGCCTTGGTATCTGATTTCAAAGCTATGTTTCAAAGAACTTTTGCCGAATCACCATTAATGAGTGAAATCTTAATGATAGTATAAAGGTTAATATCTAATTTCAGACACCTGAAGACTGACTATAATCCTGAGCTCATAGTGGACTATACAGTAAAAATGTATAAGGGTATGGAAGCTCTGAAACAGGCAAATTCCATGCAAGGAATCTTTTAAAAAGAGTTGAAATATAAAACTGACAACACTGTAATGCTATTAGAAAAATATATGGTGTGTCAGCATTTGATATATGTGCAGGTAGTCCTTAATTTACGATCTTAATTGAGCCCCAAATTTCTGTTGCTAAGTGAGACTTTTTTTTATGTGAGTTTTGCCCCAATTTATGAGCTTTCTTGCCACAGTTAAGTGGATTAATGCAATTGTTAAGTTAGTAACACAGTTGTTAAAGTAAATTTGGCTTCCTCATTGACTTTGCTTGTCAGAAGGTCGCAAATGGTAGGATGTAGCCTGGCCTTGTTTTCCCCAATCCAATCCCTTAGTTTTATTGGTTGAACTTGTAACAGGTTGTTGTTTTTTTTGCTTGCAGAATTTCTATTTGAATGTCTCTTTTGCATGAGTGAAAGTCTCATCTGGTCAGTTTATTGTTGCCTGTTGCTCCTTACTGAAGAACAGCTTTTCTTTTCCAAATGCCACACTGTCTATGGTAAATCATCCCTTTTCTTATAGGATAAAACTGCTGTTGTTAGGCTCTACTTGCTACCTATATAAACTGTCTTCACCTTTTAATATATTTTAATATCTTCTTTATCCTAGGCATAGAACCTTTTATAAAGAGCTTGAAAGAAACTTTGCATCTTAATAATATAGAATTGCAAAAACAAGGACTTCTACTTTTTACTGAAATTTTGAAAAAGTAAGAGATATCAACTCTCCATCTGGCTTTAGTTTGGAAAAATTACTTTAGCTTGGAAAATTTGAGCAGAGGAAGCAGCTTTCACCAAAGTTATATCTGAGAGGATAAATATTTCACGGGAAAATATGTATATATAATAAGCATGATTTAATATAATGATGTTTTTACCAGTTATCTATGAATTTGAAACTTGAAAAACTGTTTACCCTTATTTTTTAAATCATGAAAAATAGTTTATATAAGATTTGGGAGGGATGCTGGGGAATCTTGCATATTATATAAAATTCTTCTAGCTTTTTACTTCTCAGTGTATGGAATGTTTATATTTTGTAGTTACAAATTTAGTTTTTGCAATGGATTTCAGTGGAGAACCTTAATATATGTATATTTAATATATATGCATAGGTTTTATAAGTGGATTATAATTTTTAATTTAATATAATCACTGTTTATAGTCTGAAGACTGAAATGGTTTATACATTTCATAAAACCTATAATAATTTTAGATTAGGCATTTGTATATTTCAATTTGAAATAGCTTGAGTTCAGATGGGCAGTTCTTAGGAAAAGGTTACAATCCATACAGAAAGTGTTTTGAGTTTGGATAAATTCTGGTTCTGTTGAAGCAGCCTGCCTTGAACTTGAATTTGAAAATATCATATTGTACTTTAGGAAAATGTTAAGGTATTAGCTTTTAATGTCTGTTATCTTGAATTTCAAAGTGATATATACTGTTACAAAAAAAAATGTTGGGTAAAAACTTTGAATATATTATTTAATTTCAGGCAACCGGAAGAAATTAAATTATTTACAAATATTGCTACATTTAAAGATGCTGTTAGTGTTCTAATGGAAGCTGTGAAATGCCCTTTTATTGAAGTAGCATCTGAAGCAGTGAAAGCTGTGACTGCAATTTTGAGGTAAATGAAAAGTGTAATTTAATTTAATTAATTTAATTTAATTTAATTTAATTTAATTTAATTTAATTTAATTTAATTTAATTTTTACCTGGAAAATATAGATAATTCCTTAGCTCTGCGTCTTCTTTTATAACTTTCTGCCAATTTGTCTCTTATTGGTAAAATTCTTTAAGCATTAGTTTATCAGGATATGGATATTCTATAACATGCATGCTTTTTGATGATATACTTGACCAAAGTATACCAAAATGTTCATTTGGACAAGAGAAATGACTAGTGTGATTTTAGTAGAAAAAAAGGTATGTGAATATCCTTTCTTTATTCATAACTGATTTGTTCTTTTACAACGATATTCATATTGACACTCGAAATTCATATTGACGCTCATCTTTGCTTAACATTTTTCTGTTTTTCTCAGCACAGAAAGAATCATGTGAGCTTTCCACCTATACAATATGGGCAACTACAGAAATTGATTGAAACTATATTGATGCGATGTAATGATCTCCCACTGGCACCTTTTAGTAAGAGGCTGATGGTTAGTCCCTCAAAGCTCTTTTTTTTGTTCTGATTTAAGACCAGCAATGTGTAATATATATCACAAATGCAAACTTTTTTTTTAATTTAACAAAACATTTGCTGAAAGTGCTCCCATCCCCATATATTGAAAGTTGAGTCCTCCTTTCTTTTGAAGACAATTCTTTGCCTCTATTAAATTTACTTTGGACCATATTTGCACACTATTATTTTATTAAAGTAATTATTAATCTAAACATTTGGAAATAGCAGCATAAAAATATTCTTACTGATTTTTCTTTCACTATCACAGGATCATCAAGGGGGTAGATGTAACAATAGAGCAATTTCACAACAGGCACAGTTCTTGCAGAGTGCCTTAGAAAGCTTCAGAAATGCTTGTAGGTAAGAAAAATGTTGCTCAATTTTACTGATGGTAGAAATGGTAAGAAAAATCAACTAGAAACTGAGATATTATACTAAATATACAAATATTTAATACAAATTTCATTCACACTTGCATGAATTTACAGCAGAAAAGTACTGAGCTCATTTTTATATCTGAACATGACCCTTAATCAAACTTGATCTTTGATGTCTTAATGGATATGTCCATGTAGTTTTGTTAGCAACAGTACAGAAATGTTTTGCCATTGACTTCTGGGATTTTTGTTTAATCTTCCCAATCCTGCTTATAACTGTAATACTATCATCCATGTACTAACTTTTGAAAATTGGCTAGAAACTGTTTTGACTAAAATGAATACATTTAATAAAATCAATCAATCAATAAAATGATTGAAGGGCTTTCAGTTAGAATTCCTATTTTATGCACATATATTTAGCTGATATAATTGCAGTCTATCAAGAAGTTTTTTTAAAAAAATTAAAAACCTTACAATGTGATTTGATTTATTTATGGTATATCTAGTTCTATATAATAGCAAGAAATGAACCTTATTTTATTCAGCTATCCTTAATCTTGCCAGATATGAATGGAGTCTTATTCATTTGTTTGTCCTGATATGCTTATATCCTGTCTTTCTTCCTGGAAGTCCAACTTAGTTTACCTAATATTATGCTGACAGCTACCTTGTAAAATAGACTGGACTAAAGTTTAAATTCTGTTCATATCTTCAAAATAGAAATAGGATCATATTGTACCTCCTGATTTCTGTTGGCGAGAAAGTGAATAAACTATGTCTATGTACAACTCTGAGCAAAGATAGTGTTTGTATGAAAAAGTAATTTATGTGTAACATTCTTCTGATATTTCAGCTAAATATATCTAATTAGGTTTGACATATCATACTATGTAATTAAATATTTTGAAGTGGTAAGTTGATTTATAATGACAATGCAATTTTTCATTCAAAAAATGTGTGGGCATGTGTGTGTATGCGCACACACACACAAATACAAACACCAAATCTTGTGCTCCAGCTACAATATTAGAGTCAGGTTATTTAGGACTAAGCAGAGCTAGATTTCAACATACTGTAAGATTAGTAAACTACATTATAAATTCTTCATAGTCTGAAGGGGCCTCTCAAAATTTCAGAATTTTTGTAATATGTTACAGTTTCGTTATACTTTTATACATGAAAGTGTTAATGAATTAAGCTTCTATTACTCATATGAATCTCATTAATTGATTAAGATTTAAGTTATGCTTTGTTGTTGTAAGCTTTTACACCTTCTATTCATGGAAGCTCCTTCCTCACCACAGCTTGCGTTCTTATTCATCTTTTTCTATTACCTCTGCCTAATAAAGCCTTTATTGCTTTCTGTAGTTTAGGATCTCACCATGTCTAAATACAATACTGGGGTTAAGGGAAGATATAGAAACATGATATACTATAGGTTGTATCTAATATGTTTTATAACTTTTTAGTTTAGCTGTGCAATACCAAAAAGATCCTCTGGCTCAGAAGAACACTTTTACAGCTCCAAATTCAGAGAATATTGATACATTGAAAAGATTTTCAGAATTTCTTCTATGGATATCTGATTCACTTTGCATTCCCCTGGTCATGGTAATTATTTTTGCTAAGTCCTTAGCATCAAACATCAAATAAGTCATATAAATGTACAGGAAAGCAAAAGAAAGAAAGAAAAAGAAAACAGTTGTATCTATAGATTATATAGAAGAAATTGTGACAAAGTTTAGTTAATAGAGGCAAAACTGCAATCTCCTCCGCTTCTGATTTTTATTACATTAGTAACAATGAGGAGCATTTACAAGTTAATTTAATTATACAGTATTTGACATCTCAAATATTATTAAGAAAATAAGTTGTTTTAGGAAGAGTTTTCAGCTATAACAATATTATGCATCATAGAGTTATAGGTCTGTTAGGCCTATACTGATTTGCATTTCTGATTTGCATTTCATTACTTTTTATAATAGGGAGAATATGTATATATTTTCTTGCAGAAATATTCTGAAAGGACTGTCCGCCCACGTATTATGGAAGTCTTCATCTCAGCACTTAGCATCTTGTTCAATGTTATGCCTGACATGTGTAAGAAATTATCCATTAAGATGGGTAAGGAGAGCTAGAGCAAACTATTTTTGGAAGTATGATTAAAATATGTATTTTTATTGCTGAACTTTAATGATGCCAGAAATGCAATAAAAATCCTAAATAAATATATTTCTAATCATATGATTCAGTAAGTAATCTTCCTTAAAAGATTGGTGGCTCCTAGTGCTGCCCATCTTTTTTTTTCTGCTATAATTACTGGCAGAACTGTAAGCGACTTTCTACAGTTTGGAGACTAAAGCATTTCCTGTTCCTGAATGTTATGTTTGTTACCCTAGAAAATATTAAGAAAGACAATACCAATACATAAGTAGGCTTTATTGATAGCTTGCAAGTTATTTCAGGTGTAAACAATTACCAGCACATGCATAGCTGGATTATTTTACCTCGCCTTATATTCTCTCAAAAGTAATACATTACTTTACAACACTTAAGCTTGAGCACATGTTCCGCTTACCTGCATCCATTTTAAAATATGTTGCAGAGGTTCAATAAATGATAATTTATTTGGGTACACCATTTATTGAATAATATTTTTTTATTATTTGATAAATATTTTCCTATCATTTATTAAATATTGCATTTGCTCTAAGACACTTTTTACTGAGATATATCTAAATGCATATTTTTAGAAAAAGTAAAACTTTACTTACCAAAATATTAGGAAAATGGTGCTGAAATGATGACAAGAGCAGTACTTTATTGATCTTGAAAAGATGTGCCAAGAAGTAAGCACAATGATAAGCACAATATATTTATTTTAATTCAGACATTTTGCATCAGTAGAATTATCTTTCTCTTTAGCATCTTCTTCTTTCATCCAATTGAACCTGGAATTGAAAGCTAAATTCTGCAGTGGAGAAAGGTATAAATGACATTAAAATTATGTCATGTTTCATTTTATTAAACCATTATTTTTACTTAAATAGATCTATCTCCAGAAATTCTTAGGGATTTTGTTATTTTGCATCTTCATTTAGATAGCATGAAGTAATGTTTATAATTTTAAAAAGGAGTTGGTTAATTTGTTGATTTGAATGTTTTAAAGATGCCAAAATTTTGTGAGTTAATTAAATCATGCATTTCAAAATGTAGCCCTTCATACCTTTATAGAATACCATATGAATAAACTTAAACCGATGCTTGTCCATGGATGCACTGTCAAATTTTCATTTTGCTTGATTTCTTTTTTTTAAAGTAATGCTGCCTTGAATCAAGCTTGTTCTAGTTTTCTTCATAGCATGTGCCTCAGTCTTCATTTGTCCTCTGAGAAAATGGTGGATTCCTCAAAACAAAGTAAGTTTGATAAAAGAGCTGCTTTGAAGATTTTTTGAACTGCAGCATATAGTTCAAATCTGAATATAAAGCTTGTGGCAGAAATTGGAAAAATATGCCCAATTTGTAGAGATTGGTATGAATTTGTGGGCTCTGTAAATGATACATTTAAAATATAGATTCTTCTGTTTATGATCTAGGCCCTTCAATGTCTAAATTATTATATGAATTTGCCATGGTCATTTTAAGGGTTTGTGGGACCATATTTCCTGTTAGATAGCAATATTAGCAATATTAAACAAGAAGAAAAAGAGAAAACTGTTCTCTTTTATAGGGTAAAACAATAATGTGACCGTTGTTACTAAAATTATATTAGGAATAAGGGATCAGGATTCTAAGCCAGAAAATATGCTTATGTGCTGTCCAGGCTTTTCTGACATTTTTTGTTGTTAATGTTTTTTTCCTCATAGAGCAAGAAATATCTGAACTCCTATGGAAGACTCTGCCCCTGTTAAACTTCAGTGTACTGGAAAGTCTCAGACTCTTATCTGAAACCCCAAATCCCTTATGTTTAAATGAAACACTTCGCAATCAGCAATATAGCCTTCTGTTTCTTTTCTACCTTGCCTTTAGTCATGAAGACAGGTAGGTGATATGGCATGAATAGGAAAAGCTGTCAATAAGCAAGATGAATCAACTTAAGCATTTTTAATCTTTTTTTTTCCAGAATTGTTCCAGAAGCAGATCTATTCTCAGCTATATCATGTTTTCTTCTATCTGTTGAGGACCAGGGAGATTGTCCACCTCCATATATTGTTAAAGCTATTTTATATCTTCTGGCAATTTGTCAGCACAAAAGTAAAGTTTTAGACTTGGTAAACACCGGCTTAATCATTATATACTGTACTGGCTTAATCATTATATACAGAAACAGCTTTTCAAATGTACCACATCACATTGAAGATCTTTTTTTATTAAAGGAATTGTCTAGGAATTATGTTTATGTTTATTGCATTTATATGCCGCCCCCTCTCCCGAAGGACTCGGGGCGGCTCACAATAAAAACAGCAATAACAATAATATAAAAACCAATTAAAATAAA
>JANHFM010000131.1:164002-175737 GCA_032468115.1 Grayia smithii | reverse complement strand
ATTTTGCAGTATCCTTCCCCTGCCATGCCCACCAAGCCACACCCACAGAACCGGTAGTAAAAAAATTTGGATTTCACTACTGATGTGCATGCATATACACAGGCACAAATACACACCAGTAGTCACCACTCTTAGTCACCACAATTGGGACTGGCACTTCTATTGCTAAGCTCTGCAAACACTAAGTAGAAAATCACATGGTCACAATTGGCTTATGACCTCACTTTCCCTTCTCTATAATTCTGCTTGTTGGAAGCCAGTTGCAAACCACTCAAATCATGTGACCAAGGGACCTTGCGATGGCTGTAAATGTGAGGTTTGATTGCAAAGCTGATGGGAGGAGGTTTGCACCTCTGTAAACTTTGAGTGGTCGTCAAACAAGGCAGTTGATAAGTGAGGAGTGCCTGTACTGCAGCTATTCTTAAAGGGTGCAAGGGAGGGATATCGTGTCACTCCCTAAACCTGCTCTAGGCTAGACGCTCCCTTAGCTGTTCATCATATGGTTTATCCTCAACATCTCTTATCATCTTTGAAGTTTAACACACTTCTATATAATCTTCAGACAAGATGTTCAGCTTATTTCAATAAAAGCAAATATTTAGAAAAATGAGAATCCATGATTCGGGGGTGGGGAGGGCAAAGAAGAATCAAGTTATATATAATATTATTTTTCTATCCCATACTCCATTTACCTGCTGGAGTGGCCTTGCGTTTTTTGGTTTCTATCAGTTCTGAAGTTGGTATTTAAACAACCAAGGGGCACCTTGGCTTTGGAATAAGACTACTTTCAGCAGGAAGAAAATTCAATTCTTTCTGAGGTAAAACCACCTCAGAAAATAGTTCTGTCTTTTCTAGAAAACCAGGAATTAATGGATAATGATCCAATCTCACCCAATACAATTTTGGTCATCTTCACTCTGGCCTTTCAAATGTTAATTGTGTCACCTGTCAAGGTGCCTGGGAGAGAGTATTTTTGCTCTAAAGAGGAAGTCACAGACCCCACAGCTTCGCAATAATTTCTCCCTTTTGCAACAATAAAGGCTGACATTCCATAGGAGTTTGCATCAGGAAAAAGTTACAAGACAATGGAAGCCCATAAATAACAGAGTAACAGAGTTGAAAGAGATCTTGAAGGTCTTCTAGGCCAGGGGTCTCCAAACTGGCTGAGGAATTCTGGGAGTTGAAGTCCACAAGGCTTAAAGTTGCCAAGGTTGGAGACCCATGTTCTAGGCCAACCTCTGGCCAACCTCTCCCGAAGTTGAGCGCGCCATCCAAATTTTAGTCTATCCTCAGCCACGGAAACTCCCTGGGTGACTTTAGGATAGTCATTCGCCCTGCCCAGCCTACCTCACAGCATTGTTGTTGTCAGGAAAAATTGGTGTAGGGAACGCTGAGGTCTGCCAAAAAAGGGAAGTCGATAAATCTGATAACCAGCTGGGCCATCTCATAAATACCTGTTTGCACATGTAGCTGCATTGATCACACTTGAATTTCTTTTCATTTCTATGTAACTTCTTGTGTTGCTGCAGAGCATAACGCTCGTGGAATGCACTATCACAATAATTGCACTTGACTGGTATCTCAATGTAAGAATGCAGGTTTCGCAGGTGGATACCTGTAACAGGAGTGGTATGATTTTTAGATTTCTTTTCCTCCAAATATTTTGAGCCTTCATATGGATTTGCCTTAATACGTCACAGGTGTATTAAACAGACAAAAAAGACATTAAAACAAATTTTAACCTCGCATAAATGCCATGTAGTGACTATTACATCCATAGAAAGAGAAAAGTCCTGGTGGCACAGTGGTTAGAATGCAGTGTTGCAGGCTGACTCTGCCCCACTGTCGGGAGTTTGATCCTGATCGGCTCAAGGTTGACTCAGCTGTCCATCCTTCTGAAGTCAGTAAAATGAGGACCCAGATTGTTGGGGGAAATATGCTGACTGTCAGGATTCCGACCCATACCCTAGTTAAATCATGAGCCTCCTTCAAAAGAAATCCGGTTATTTATTAGGAGCTTCATGTCAACACAGTCCAAGTGAAACCAACTCTAACCCCACCTAATTTTTGTTCCAGCTCTGACCCTGTTTCCCTCCCCCCTCCAAAGGTGTGTCATCAATCACATTCTCCAATGAAGCAATTTTGTGGGTTGTAGAGATCACTCCCCTCTGGCCACTGTGGGTAACCACGGAGACGGCCTTGACAGAGATATGGCTGGAATGTGCTTTTGTTTTGACTGACATGCTGCCTCCCCGCAGCTGCAGAGTTGGTTTTCCCATCCCCCTTGCTATGGCAACTCGAAAGCAGGTCGGGGATTCTTTGCGAGTTGACACTGACTCTCTTAAGCACTATGCTCTGTTAAGCACTTAATGACTCACAATCATTTATTTAGTGACCATTAGAATGACGAAATCCAGAAAAAATTGAACATGCCCAAGCCCCCCTGAAAACGTAAAACTGTACAATATTTAAGCAATGATATAACCTGAATTGCACCTAAGCAGCATGTGAATTCCAAATACAATTAGTTAAAAAGATAATATGAAACTGACTAAATGACTTCAAGGGAAGGAAGGAAAGGAAGAAAGAAAGAAAGGAAGGAAAATAGAAAGATAGAAAGAAAGAAAGAAAGAAAGAAAGAGGGAGGGAGGGAGGAAGGAAGGAATGAAAGAAGTGGGGGGAAGGAAGGTTTCTGATTAAGAAGAGCAATAATTCTTGGCCCCTTTTAAATGTACAAAAAGCAAATGGAAAGGACTGGCTTATGGATCATATTCACTTCTTCCCAAGTAGCCAAAAGGTGGTGCTATTTCGCTTTCTTACAAAATTCAGTCCTGAATTCAGTCTCACTAAGAGCTGGAAAAAAACATTCATCTTTGCAAAAGCATCTTCCAAAAAACTTACATACATAGCATTGAAAGAAACAGTGAAAACCCTAGAAGTTACACATTTAGTAGTCTTCCTGGTACCCGGTGTGATCACCTGGTGGGATTATAATGCCTTTGGTCAAGATGGTTGGGAATTTGGTAAACTATAATCTCAAAACACTGGACAGCATTAAGTTGGAAAGGCTGTTATTAGCCCTCAGTTTCTTGCCACCAACTTTTTTTATTCCTCTGCAGAGTCTCCCTTTTAAGATTCCATATTATGGTTTGTTCACCTAACAATCAATCGATTTGTGTTCTAAAAATCTGGGCCTATGGCAGGGCCATGCACAAGGAGTATTTAAAAAATGTCACAATGGTGGCCGAAATCACAAGACTGAAGCTATGCCTGTTTTTACATAAGTGTTGACAACTATAAAAAGGGGGCAAGTCTTTGATTGCACAACAGCAGAGCTGTCTTGGTTTTATTTTTTTCTCTCTACTGTGGATGTCCCTGGCCTATTGAGCACTCATCATTCATACGCACAGAGACTTCTCCTTGAAGCCACTTCTGCATTCATGAAAGTCAACTAAGCCAATATCCTGTCATCCTCTTCTAACCATCTCCGGGATAAGGACTTCTCAAGTGCAGGTTTTTAATTGCTTCGCATACATCAATGGGGTTGATCACAAAATGAAGAAATTCTGAAATGTACCTTATTCACCTCAAACTCTGAGAATAAACCCATCAAAGATGGCATTGATGTACTGAGTGTTTTGTTCTCTAATAGTTTTCAAAGCCACACTGCCTTCTCCTATTTCATGCAGGTTAAAATCCTACTTAAACCTTACATTTTCCTAATGCTTTCTCTCTTATCTTGCCTGCCTTGCAGTTTGATTTGAAGAATTTGTAAAAGTAATAGGTGACTTCTTTTGATGGTCTCACCTGCTTTTTCCCCTGTACAGTTTTAAAATGTATATTAATATTCAGGCTCAGAACTTAAAGCAAACAACACATACAATAGCATCAACCCTGATCTACAAATATTTTCATTTATTGGTACAGTGGCATCTTTTTGCATTGTACTTATACCTATGTGCAAGTATACTAGGACACATTTGAAATGGGCCAAGAAGGATTTGAAAACATAATGAGAAGAATTCAGGGCAATCTAAAAAAAAAAATCAGTGAAAATTAAAAAAAAAATAGAACAGAGTGATAAGGCATTGGTGACCTTTGCAATTAAAACATAGAAACTGAGAACCTAAAAATCTCAGGAAAAAAAATGAGTTTGAAAGTGTCAGGAACATGCTAAGCCCAAATGATTAATATTGGACATAGAAACAATGCTCACTGGTCACATCTTTGAGGGAGAAATCAGGTTTTATTTACTACAAAAAGACAAGAGCTTGCTTTGAAAATTAATGAGCCAGAGCACAATACTTTGGGGATAGATTTATTAAGTCAAGCTGGATACTGACGGTGACCTTCATTCTTTATATACTAAAGATTTTGGGGAAAAAAGTTTTGAAACTTACTTAAATCGCCTTTCCGGGCAACAGATGTGGCACAGTGTGGACACTGGTGTTTTGGTACATTTTTCCCATGTTTATGCAAAACATGGAATTTCAAAGTCCCAGCCTGTGTGAATCTGGCTTTGCAAATCACACATTCGAAGGGTTTTTCACCTAGAAGGAAACACACTTGTAAGAACTGGTGAACTAGAGAGCAAAACGCCACAGCTGAAAACAGTAGCGTATTTTCCAGATCCTACTTTTTGCATCCACACCCCGAACTAATGCTGCATCCATTCCCCCATAATACTATGGGGCTTCTGTAGGATTTCTTCAGATTTCAGCTTCTGTTACGGTAGAAGAAAAAAGCATCAACTCCTACGCTATGGGACAGATGTTTTCTCACTGATGGGAATTTTTGCCCATCTGACCACCTAGAGATCTTTCTTGGTTCTCCCACTTCCTTGCCACCATTTCACTGATCTCCATTTAGAATAGAGTAGAGTAGAGTAGAGTAGAGTAGAGTAGAGTAGAGTAGAGTAGAGTAGAGTAGAGTAGAGTAGGAAAGTAGAGTTGGAAGAGACCTTGGAGGTCTTCTCATCCAACCCCCTGCTCAAGCAAGAAACTCTATACCATTTCAGATAAATGATTGTCCAATCTCTTCTTTGGAGTGTTGGAGTATTCACAACTTCTGGAAGAGCAAGTTGTTCCATTGATTATTGTTCTGTCGGGAAAATTATTCTTAGTTCTAGCTTTCTTCCCTCCTTGATTAGTTTCCACCCATTGCTTCTTGTCCTGCCCTCAGGTACTTTGGAGAATAGCTTGACTCCCTCTTCTTTGTGGCAACACCTAAGATATTGGAATACTGCTATCATGTCATCCCTAGTCCTTCTTTTCATTAAACTAGACATACCCAATTCCAGCAACTGTTCTTTATATATTTTAGCCTCCAGTCCCCTAATCATCGTTGTTGCTCTTCTCTGCACTCTTTCTAGAGTCTCAACATTTTTTTTACACTGTAGGGCCAAAATTGGATGCAGTATTCCAAGTGTGGTCTTATCAAGGCATCATAAGGCCACACTTGGAATACTGCATCCAGTTTTAAACAAATTTAAACAGATTTACAGTGCAATTCCTGCCCGTTACATCAGGCTTGAGAAGAAAGTTGGCTTTTCATTTTTGTGCCATGGCCACAAAAGGAAGTGAAGTAAAGAAGAGGATGCTCGGTGGATATCAATTTTTAATTTAATTAATTCATTATAATTTATTCTTTAACCTATTAGTTAATTGGAGCATTGGTCAACTGTTGGAGAATTTTGAATCTTGTAAAGATGGTACAGTATTTTTCGGACTTTAAGACGCATCTGACTATAAGACAAACCTAAATTTAGAAGAGGAAAAAAAAGGTTTTTGGCTTCCCTTTTTTCGGCCCTTTTCCAGCCCATTTTCAGGACTTTTTTTGGCCCATTTTTGGAAAAAACAGGACAAAAAAAAAGCCTTGAATATGGGCTGAAGAAAGCCTAGAAATGGGCCTAAAAAGCTTCAAAACAGGCTGAAAAAAGCGAAAGAAATGGGCTGAAAAAAGGCCTGAAAAAGGCCAGAAAACAGGGTGTATGAAGGCCAAAAAAAACAGCCGGTGGGTGGGCAGGGCTTTGGCAATATTCGGTCTATAAGATGCACAGACGTTTTCACCCCCTTTTGGGAAACAAAAAAGTGCGTCTTATAGTCTGAAAAATACAGTAATGGCAACGCCAATCACTGGGCAGTACATAAGTGTCCTTGAGTTTGTGAGAGGAAGCTGTTGACCATATAGACCTGTCTCCATCCATCCATCCATCCATCCATCCATCCATCTTTTTACTCATGGATTTACTGCTGAGAGCACATCAGTTTCATTCATCTTTCCTGGCACATAATTACACTGAGATTTTATTTATTTTGGCCAGCATGCAAAAAATATCTTCCTTAATCCTGTTCAAAAACAGTGTCTTTATCCTACTTTGCCATTTCAATAGACCATGGAGGAAACAGACTCATAATGCAACAGTACAGTGAAAGCTCCATGTTCCCGTATGTCCTCGTTTCTTCCTAGCAAGTCTCCTAGCCTGATTTCCTATTCTGTCAACCACGGAATTATAAATCTGAAAGGAACCACAGAGAACATTTAATTATAATTGCCTACAATGGGCAAGAAAACCAAGCAAACTGTCTAGGACAGGTAACTGCCCAGGCTCTTATCATTCCAGAAATGGAGACCCTGCAATCTCCATAGGTAAAATGCCCTACATTTATAGCAATAGCACTTAGACTTATATACCACTTCACAGTGCTTTACAGCCCTCTCTAAGCAGTTTCCAGTCAGCACATTACCCCCAACAATCTGGGTCCTCATTTTACCCACCTCGGAAGGATGGAAGCCTGAGTCAACCTTGAACCAGTCAAGACTGAACTGTTGACAGTCGGCAGAATTAGTCTGCAATACTGCATTCTAACCACTGCACTACCACAGCTCTTCATACAGATATTAGCATCAGGAAATTTCCCCTTCTATTTAAATGAAATCTTGCTAGTTGACAGTTTATATCCTTATTTCTGGTTCTAGTTTTTGTGGCTAAGGAAAGCGGTGGTCATTCTTTTTATAGCTTTCCTTTACACACCTGGACATATCTACTACCTCTTCCTTGAGCCTTCTTTACTCCAGACCTAACATGCCCTCAAGTCTTTAGAAGCCAACTTTTCTTCCATTGAACAGAACAGAGCTGGAAGGGACCTTGGAGGTCTTTTAGTCCAGCCCCCCTGCTCAAGCAGGAGAACTATTTCAGGCAAGTGACTGTCTAGACTCTTCCTAAAAACCTCCAGTGATGGATCACCCATGATTTCTAAAGGCAAGCTGCTCCACTGGTTAATTGTCCTCACTGTTAGGAAGTTTCTCCGTAATTCCAGGTTGCCTCTCTCTTGGATTAGTTTCCAAATAATTTTCTCTTGTTTTGTCTCCAAATCCACCCGACGTTGCTATTCTGGAGTACCATCTGCTTCTTGCTTTTTTGCTCACGTGACTGTCTTTCTTCCTTTAGTGGCTCAGCATCTCCTAGCCCCACAGGACCAAGCATTAGCATTACTCTGCTTTAATGGCAGCCATTATAGTTTTAATACGTACCTGAGTGAGTCACCATATGTCTTTTCAATTTGTAAGTGTCCCTACTAGCATAGGAGCACACCGTACAACTGTAAGGACGCTCGCCTGTATGTGAGCGAATGTGGCGCTTCAGTTTGCTGGCCTACAATTTACGAAAGAAGATTCTGAATTACAAGAGCAGGGAGGGTGCTGCTGAAACAATTCAACATTGACTTTTTAGAAATGCTGTTGTCACTAGAATATGCCATTGCATCTTCTAAAGCAGGGGTGTCAAACTCAAGGCCCATGGGCCGGATCCAGCCCGCGGGGTGCTTAGATCTGGCCTGGGGGCCTCCCTTGGAAACAGCGAAGGATCGGCCCACAGTTCCTCTGCCAGCAAAAAGGGAGCCCGGGCGGGCTGTAAATGGCCTCCCTGGGCTCCGTTTTTGCTGGCAGAGGACTGCAGGTGGCCGTTGTGGCTGAAAACGGAGCCTCGATGAGTGATGTGGAGCTGGCCATGCCCATCCGTCCCCCTAAGGTCAAACCCAATCCTGATGCGACCGTCAATGAAATTGAGTTTGACACCCCTGTTCTAAAGCAAGGGTCTCCAAACTTGGCAACCTTTTAAGACTTGTGGACTTCAACTCCCAGAATTCTAGGAGATGGAAGTCTGCAAGTCTCATAAGTTGCCAAGTTTGGAGATTTCTATGCTAAAGTACTGCCTTCTAAACTAGGTCTCCTGTTCCTCTGCCTTAATGCTGGTTCTATTAGGATGAATCCTAACTGTGAGAGGAAAAAATTATTAAAAGTCCAATTCTGCAAAAATGCTTTTTTTTACAAGACTACAGTTGGTCCTTGTCTTACAATCATTCATTTAGCAACCATCCAAAGTTCAACAGCACTGAAAAAATTGCCGTATGTCCAATACTCACACTTATGATCGTCTCCATAGTTACGTGATCAACACTGAGGTTCTTGGAAACCAGCATGTATTTGCAACAGTTGTAGTGTTCAATCATCACACAACTGCCATTTGCAATCTTCCCATCCAGCTTCTGACAAGCAAAGGCCAATGAGGGAAGCAAGGTTTGCTTAACAACTGTCTAATTCACTTAACAACTGCAGTGTCTGCTTAACAGGCCAAAAATGTCATAAAACTGAGCGTGGCCACTTGAACAACCACCTTGATTTTTGTGGTCTCAATTGTGTCATAAATTGAAGACTACCTGTAGTAGAAAGTCTCAGATTAAAAGAATAGAATAAAATACAAACCTGGTTTCCTAATTCTGTGTTAGATTTCTTTTGTGGTTCCCTTTATGTTTGTTTATAGTCTTGGAATCAATTGTAATTAAGAGTAGTCTAAGGTGCTGCAGATTTCTTTATAGAAAAAAATGTCCTTATACAGGTAGTCCTCAACTTATGACCACAATTGAGCCCAAAATTTATGTTAAGTGAGAAATGTGTTAAGCAGGGGTGAAATTCACTTACCTTCCCTACCGGTTCGCAAATGTGCGTGTGCTGCGCATGCGCAGAGGCTGAAAATCGTCACAAAAAAGGGACATCATGATGTCTGCACGGATGGGCGGGGCTTCATGTAGTCGGCCCTACTGGATCGTGCGATCCGGTAGGAACCGGCTGAATTTCACCTCTTGTGTTAAGTGAGTTTTGCCCCATTTTATGGTTCTCCTCATCACATTTGTTAAGTGAATCACTGCAGTTGTTAAATTAGTAAGCCGGTTGTTAAGTGAATCTGGTTTCCTCCTTGATTTTGCTTGTCAGGTGGTCACAAAAGGGGATCACATGACTCTGGGACACAGCAACCTTCATCAATGTGAGTCAGTTGTCAAGTATCCGAATGTAAATCACGTGACTAAGGGGATGCTACAATGGTCATAAGTGTGAAAAATGAAAAAATCACTTTTTTCAATACTGTTGTAATTTTGAACGGTCACTAAATGACGCTGACCCTGTGGAATGATCTACCCATGGAACTCCGGACCACTCCAGACCTTCGCTCCTTCCACCGCGACCTGAAAACATGGCTTTTTTCGCAATCAGGTTATGGTTGACCAATTTTTAGATTCTTAAATTATATTTAATATGGATTTTAACTTTTATTACTACTGCCCCTTTTTAACTGCTAATTTTAATGTATAGTGTTATGTCAAGTCCGTATGTGTTTGTGTTTGATTTGTTTATATGTGATGTCCTTTATACGTTTTTTATATTTATGTTTTTATTGTGAGCTGCCCTGAGTCCCTCGGGAGAAGGGCGGCATAGAAATTGAAATAAAATAAAAATAAATAAATAAAATAAATGAACTGTTTTAAGGCAAGGACTCCTTGTATTGAAGAGCAACAACATGGAGGCTGCAGACATCTTTCTTGACTGAACATTACATACAAAGAAAATATCTGTTCAAGAAAGTTGCAGCCCAGACTGTTTCTGGTTTGTGAAAGCTGCATACAAAATGGTGCACGCTAGAGTAAGTTGTGTGCAAATGGCGTTATTACAGACAGTCATAAAGAAAGAAAAGCACGCAGTGGCTCGACTGTGCATAAAAACCCTATAAACTATGGCTAATTATGCAAATTGCTTAGCAAACATGAGCAATTGGTGATTTTGTGAGTATACGCAGCATGAGAGACCATAGATATACACAGATCCTCACATCCTTTTATATTACTCCCCTTTTATTTAATATTGCTTCTCCATGTTGTTTCCAAAAATGAAAAAAAGAAAGAAAATATTGTTTAAAGAACTCTGCAATCTGCTCTCCCTTGATCGACTTCTCATTAGTTTCTAAAAAAAAAAAATCAATGCTAAGGGCTCCTGCTTCATTCATGGAACATTCACAAGAATATTTTAACGCTGATTAGAAACAAACCACTGTTTTCACAAGAGTTGAAAGGGGTTTAAGCTTCTTGTCTTTCTTTCATCCGGCAAGGCAAACAGATTTCTGAACATGATACAAAATCTATTTACCAGAAGCAGGAATGAAATGCAAGGTATTAAGACAAGCCTCAGAGGCTCTTCCCAAATCTCCCTGCTGTCTGAAATATGGAGGATGACCTCAAACAGGGATTCCTTGCGGCCATCTTGGTTTTCATTCAGCATTAGATTAAATCCCCGTATTTGCTTAATACTTCTAGAATGGATTTTGCTGGGATTTTGTTGTCCTTGCTTTAAAAAGTATCTTGCAGAGGCTTTTTTCCCCCCTCCATGTAATATAAAGAATTAGCACCTCTACTTAAGAAAAGGACACTTTTTTTCGCAAGTATGAAAGGGATAAAGGTGAAGGGTCTGTAAACCAAGTCCTACAGGGAACAGTTAAAGTTCTGAATATATTTAGCCTATAGAAAAGACAATTATAAGCAGCTGTTTAGCAACCACGACTTGGTCATTAAATGAAAGAGCTCACTAAGTGAGCAGCGACTGTTCTTATGATTTTAGTTCACCTTTCTTTTGCTTTACAAACTTGCAAAGATCGTAAATGGAAGGATTGGTAGTGAAGCTACTTAAGATTTTACCTCATCTTTCTTTTGCTTTATAGACTTGCAAAGATCATAAATTAGTAGTAGTAAAGTTATTTTTTCATCATTGTCACAACTGTAAATGGTTACTAACCAAGGCAGTTTCTAAACAAAGACTGCCTGTAAGAGAAGATGTAATAGCAATCTTCAAGCAAATACAGGGTTTAATCTAACACTGAATAAAAACCAAGATGGCTGTAGACAATTCCTGTTTGAAGTCACCCTCCATATTTCAGGTGACTGAAAGACTTTGAGAAGAGACTTTGAAGCGTATCTTTGTATAGTTTCCCAGAAGGAAAGATATTCAGGCTAGTTATCAGGAGAAACTTTCTGACTAAGCAATGTGTCAGCCAGTGGAAAAAGGGTCTCATAGTGGGTCTATGACAATACGCTGCAGCCAACTCACCACGGCCAACTCAAAATAGGACAACTCACTGCGGGACAAGAATTACACTAATATTCAAAGAAATGGTGAAATAGAATCATTTTTAAAAAGGATATAAAAGGAGGGACGGAATGAAATGTGAATGGCAAACATTAAAATAATTTTTTTATTTATTTTAAATAATTAAATAGAATTTTTAATTTGTCCCACAGCGAGTTGTCCCATGGCGAGCTGGCCATAGTGAGTTGGCTGTGGTGTTGTCCCATTCCACTCACAACAGATGGCTAATTCTCCTTTGCTTAGGGCAGTGTTTCTCAACCTTGGAC